>JAVQJG010295366.1:0-27223 GCA_036024015.1 Craterocephalus amniculus | reverse complement strand
GTGTGTGTGTGTGTGTGTGTGTGTGTGTGTGTGTGTGTGTGTATGTGTGTGCGTCTTTACACACAGATTGACTCAGTGACTCATGGCTGATGGCTCTGTGCGTTTCCAGCCTCGAGGACATGAAAGACCTCGGCTGTGAGGATGAGCTCACCGCTTCAAGCTAATTTAGTGGTATTTATTTATTTGATGGTGCAGTTTGATTACTTTGATAATTTCTTTCAACAAAACCTTAACAAAAAGTTTTAGGTTGCCAGTGTTGCACACAGACTGGCCAAATTCACAATTTCAGATTGTTCTTGTCAGCATCCTGTTCGGAACCTCTGTTCAGGATCACACTTGTGGGTTTTATAGTTTTAAATCTTTTTATTTTATTTTATTACTTATCGCCAACAGTAGCAAAGCTGATGTTAGCATTACCTGCATTTAGCCATATCACACTTACATAAATACTATGAGTCACATCTTATAAAGATACACAAAAGCATAAAGCAACACTTCATACGTTTCTGACCTGAACACTTTGTGCTTTTGACTCATTTCTTTGACACACTGACATTCATTATGTGCATTCCAGGAGAAGTCGCTATGCAGCACTTCAACGCTGAGAAACTGCATCTTACATCTTTGCTTTCCAGCCTTTTGTGACACCTGTGTTTTGCTTTCTGGTCACACATCATCACATGCCAGCAACTGGATGGAAACACAATGGTCATTTTGAACTTGCACTATTACTGATACAGCAAAAAACAAAACAAGAGATCATTTTAAGAAGCAGTGAGGAAAAGAAAAAATAGGAAATGACAGAGCAAAACTGACTTTTATAGACTGGAGAGAGCCGAGAGAAGAGGCAGGAGATATTCTTTGCTAGGAGGCAAATTCCAAAAATCTTTGAAAGTTCAGTTCTGCTTTTATGTCCACCAGCAGCTTTTTAAACTAGTATAAACTGTATCTAATGAGATCTATTTTTAATGTTACCTAACAAAAGTTCACAAGAGTTGAGTCATCCCCATTTTGTTTGACATTGGAACACTAAATTAATTGTATTCCTTAAAACTATGACATTAAAGGTAAAACATTTCACCCCAGATGTTTTTCTTAAATAATAATAGCCAAAAAATTGTAGACTCTCTTAGATCTTGGTAAAGGTTATTCAAGAGGTAAAATCTCTTGAGGATCTTTCACAATATATTTCTGCACAAAACAATAATATGATCAAATTAATTATGCATTTATCTTGATAAGAATATTAGATTTGTTACAGACATTGAACACAGTTCAATCATCTGCTCCCCTAAGCAACCTTCTAGCAGTCTAAAAAATTAAATATCAGATGACAGCAGATCATTGGAGGGCTAAAGTATAATTAATTATCAATGGCAGTTTAATTATTTCGTAATGAACCAGAGAAATAGCTGCAACTAGGTAGTGCAGATCAAATTAATCATCATTATATATGAGAGAGGACTAGTTAAGGTCTTAAAGACCCAAAAACAACTTTATCTGATAACTCTGTTCATCATAGACTCATCAAAACTTTAGTTTCACTGCAAAAATGTAGAGGAAAAGGAATGTGAGGTGGTGCAATTAGGAGTAACACCTGCACAAATATGATCTTTATGAAAGTGTCACTAGAGGAAAGTCTTTTCTGGGCTTACCACAAAATTCAGCACTATTGCATTCTGAAAATCACATTGTGAAGCTTCTTCTTCTGCTTTTTTGAAATACTACACAGCTTCACTCTAACAGTATGGAAAGCTGTTCCCCTCGGGGTAAATTCTGTGATGGAAAAATTTTGGGGCACAGACCTGACTCTGCACAAGAAAAATGGAGGAATACTTTGGCAGACTGTGGGAAAAATGTAAAGAAAGGCAAGCAGAAGATTACAGATATCACCACACCCCACACAATGAAAGTGATACAGAAAATTTATGACAGAAGAGTAAAAGACGAGTTGGAACTTTCCGGCCTCATATATGAGAGAGCGCACATGACGGAAACCAATCAAACTTTTACAGGGTTTATGATCAAATCGTCCTTCTCAACCTGTTTATTCTAATAAATTAGACCAAAAAAAAAAAAAAAAAGGTCAGACCATTAAATTCTGTAAAATGTACAACCGCTCACCTCAAAAATCAGAATGGACTGCTTTAAACGGAAGCAGAAGGTTTTGCTAAAGCAGTATATACAAAGAAGCTGAACGATCTCACAGGATCTGGAGTCTGTGGCAAAAGAATGGATGAAAGTCACCCAAAAAATGACTCAAAATCTCTTAGCTACAACAAAAATTGCTGGCAAGCTCTGACAAAAAGAGTGTTACAATGAACTTTCTCAGAGTTCCCAGGCGTACTTTGGACCATTTTCCTTTCTTGTTATTTTGCCACTTTAACAGACAGAAACGAGGAGCAGTTGTACTCAAAATGAATCATATTTAGCGTTGCTCTTTTTGGAATCAGGTCATGTCGTCCTCTCTTTTTTTATTCACAGTAACAGAGGTGTTTGTCGGTCTGATTGGACTGTCCTGCAGCTAAAACTGCAGTTCTCTTAACCTCCTTGTACTTTTCTATTTAAAACACAAGATGCATGAGCTAAGCGAGTGATAAGAGTTATCACCATCTGTCATGGGAAGCAGCATGAAAGGTCATGGCAGAGAAATGTGTTTTATTATCACGACAAGATACGTTATCACCCACGAAGCTCTGCCAATTGATGTGTTGTTTGGTTTTCTTTGGCATTTGCTTTACGTGACATACATTGAAACCACACATACTTTTAATTGCATCTGACAGAATGCAAACAAGTTCTAATGGGAATATATATTTTCTTAGGCCATTTACAGAGCTGACGGACTGACAGACCTCAGAATCTGCTGTCTCACAGTTTTGAAATGTGTATACATTGTCGAGCACATCCATATGGAAGACGCTGACATCTGGCTCAGATGATTTTTATCACTGTGAGGCACAAAGAACTTGTATCTCTCTGGGAACAGAGGAAAAGATTCACCTATAAGGAATAGAACTTACAGAACTGCTCCCTTTCACTGAAAAACAAGGCACTCTTAAAGTAAGTTTTAAAAAACCAAAACAAGGTATATTTGCTTGTATTAAGCAAAAAGATCTGCCAATGGAACAAGTGAAAATTCTCTTGACAATATTTTCAAGGCTTAAAATAAGCTGGAAAAACTTGCTCTTAGTTATATTTTATTAGTATTTTGAAGTTTGGTGTCTGATTATAAGTTTGTGGTGCCCAAAAGTTGTATTTCCCCCGTATTGTCCTAAAAAAAGTTCCTGCATCTCACTGAAATGTAACTTTTTAGGTGATTGTGTCTTATGTTGAGCATGATAGGTAGGAATGGGCATTATCAATTGACGATCGATTAATCGATCGTTAAGATTTTAATCGATTACATTATTTTTAATCGATTAACTAAATGCATCTTTAGGCTGGTGCTGAAGTTGTATGTAAGATCATATTTTCCAGTGTAACCAGTGAATTCATCCAATTTAATTGCCACAAGAGTCGTCCATCTTGTAATTAAAATATGAGTAAGGATATACACTACTTTTTTCTACTTTCACATCATTTAAATATGGGCTAAAAATATTAAATTTTGGTATAGAAATATTAACGATTAATCAATAATCGATCGTTAATTCTCCTGATATAAAGATAAATCGAAAGCCCATCCCTACTGATAAGATATTTTGACCAGGATTAGACGAATGGTATAGATTTGGAGTTTTTGCAGTGTTCCACCTCTCATCAAACTTCTGTGTGTAGCAGAGGGGTCACAGGCTGCTTCGGCCCGCAGTCATGCAGCAGATGAGAGGTTATGACTTTATGGTGCTTCTTTCAGCACTTATGAGCGAGCCACTCAGGATGACAAGTTACAAGAGATCCAAAGTCTTTACAAGAACTGGGGCACACATCGCCCCCGGGCTGACCCTGGAAGCACTGTGTCAGAAGTGCTGAGCTCAGAGATCCCCCGCACATTTGTTATGAGCTTTATCTGTTTGAATGATCTGTGAAATGTTTTGCTTCACTTCAAAGAGCTTTTAGCAGGACTTCACGCGGGTGTAATGTCCTCTCTGCCCTCCCGTGTGAGACGCTCCTCTGCCCATGCGGCTGCATGATAGACAGATCTACTGTAAGCCGGAGCTTTTCCAACACTGCTCCATTTGTAGTCAGTGTTTCTTTTCCAGGTTCCTCTCCCCACGGAAGCACCTCCAACATCTTGACGTTTTATCTCACGGGGCTTGCGAGTCAGTCCTGACATTTGAAAAGATTTACAATTTGCATCCTGTCTGTCAGTGTGCGATCTCTCAACAGATTGTGAGAGAAGCATCCATCACTGAGACCCAGCTACAATGGGTATTTAGCTAAAGCTCATCATTCAGTCTGTGCATCCTGCTGAAGGTAAATGTAATGTCAATATGCATTAGCCTTTTATTTTCTCATAAGAGCCTCCTTTTTTCCCATCGCTTTTCCTGTTTGTGTTGGTGGCAAAAACAAATAAACAACTGGCAAAATGGATGGGTTGGGGGTTGTTGGTGATGCCTTAGTTGTCTGAAGTTATCCCTCAGGGCCGCTCCACTTTAAAGCAACGCATTTTCCAATCTTTGAAACAGAACAAATAGATTGTCCTATTTTCTTTTCCGCTTGACTTTCTAAATATGTTAAACCAACAATCAACAATTCATAGGAAAAAACCTTTTGAAAGAAATGCACAAAATGTTACAAACTGAAATGTAAATGCTATCTTAAAGTGTTAGTACAGGCTTTAAGCTGTTTTATTGGCAGTTCCACGCTATTTTTTCAAATGAAAACATGGAAAATGTGAACTCGTTCACACAATGTAAGAATAATACAATAAAAATACAGATGAGGTGATGCTTTAAAAAAGAAAACTTGTTATTACAAGCACACATTTTGCACCACAAACGCACAAGTGAAATTAATGTATATAATAAAGCCTTGTGTTTACAGTGTTTTATTGTGTTGGGGCTTTTCCTTAAAGCAGAACTACTGAACGTTGGAAGATATTTGCACTTTAAAGTGAAATTCAGCATCCAGACTGCATCCTGCCTCTTCTCTGAGCTCTCTTCAGCCAGTAAAAGTCAGTCTGATGTTAACTCTTGTTTAGCTCTGTCACTTTCTCTCTTTCTTTTTCTCACATCCTCTGATAAAATCCTCTTGGATTTATTTGCTGCGTCAGCCTTGCTACACGTTCAGAACAGCCAGTGTGTAAACAGAAGAGAGATGATCTTTGCTGTCATCTCTGTTCTGTGTACACACACTTTGATAGATTCAGAGAAGATTTTCAGTCATTAGCTAGAAGATTCTTCTCCTGACAAATATTGACCCAATTTTTTGGCTCTGTTTCCGTCTCCACCAGCTTCTGACTAATCTGACTATTCAACACAAAGATAGATTCACCTGCTGTTTGTGAACTATTCCTGTATAACTTAATAATTCCATCTAAAACAGCTTTTAGCAAACAAACAACAAAACACTTTTCTGCTGTGGCTGTAAAACAGCAGGCAGCTGAGAGAGACTTCTTGTTCTCAGCCTGTGTGGTACGGATGCACGGCAGCCAAATTATAAGTCACTGGTTACCCTTTTAACCAAAGTTTCCAAAGCTTTAGATCAGTTCCTGGCTGGTGATCTTTACTGAGCTGTGATTGCATTTGCAAGGAGCCAAGTTTGAGGTGAGAAATAGTTGCTGTTTGCTGTTTCCTCAGCGGCCCAAAAGCTTGTTTAGATCAAGAAAAGCATAAATATCTGTGTTAAAACTTTCATTTTCCCTCTTAAATGCACATTAGATGGCACACTTGTCTCTGCAACAAAGTCCTCTCCCATGTTTCCCAGTTATTAAATGTTCCAGAGAACATTTGATTGGGTTTGCATCACATATTTCCAAAGTTAACAGACTTTCTTTTGACTTCAACATCACATGTTGAAACATATGCTATGGGATCCTGCGTAAGTGTTCATATGGGTCGAGTTATGAGAGCCGAAACAATGAATGAAATCAGTGAAGTTTCAGGCCAAAGAACAAAACAGTGAGTTTGAAACTTAATAATCTTGATGAAACCTTAATTATCTGCAGAGTAAAGTGAGAATTCCTCTGTCAGAGTGCAGGGTTGTGCTTCCTGTGCTGTCTGACTTTGTGTTTTCTACGTTACATACTAACTACCAGGCTGAAACTTGATGAAAGAGTTTAATTTGGCTAAAGCCAGAACTCTTTAAATGATGCTAATCTAGATCACCTCTTTGAAATATTAAGATAAAAACACGGCTCTACTCTGCTCCCTGTGTGCACACAGAGTTTTCTTTCAATGTCCTAATGCTTAATCTCTATAAGATGCATCATGGCAGGCAGCGTGGATGCTCTGCATCCAGATTTGCTGAGAACAGGAGGCCTTAAATCTTCATGGGAAGGTGTGGGAGGTCTGAAGCTCATCAATGCACGATTGCAGAAGTCCGAACCTGGCCCCCCCTCTGTGCGTTAAGGAAATTCACTCTTCCTAAAATAATGAAAAGGTGTCCTGACAGGACATAGAGCCGAGACAATAAGCTGAGGGAAGCTCTGCCTCTCCTCTGAGTTAAAGATCTCTGTGAGGAATATCCTGCTGAGCGCCGAGCTGGGAACCATTTATCGACCGCAGCTACTTCGAGCCTCAGCCTTCCAGCCTCAGCCTTCCACATGTTTATTATCTGTCTGCACAGTGATATATTCATTCAAGCGTCTCCTCTTTGGGATGTATGAGGGGTCAGAGTACTAAATCATATCAATTTGAATACAGATGTTTCTTGATGGCTTTGCTTTGCAGAAGAAGTGACAGTTAGCTCAGCTTGGCTTTTTATAAGCATGTTTACTAGACTTTGGAAGCACTAAAGAGTGGCAAACTTGTTGTTTGTATTGATTTGTGACTTGAGAAATCCATATTTTTGGTCCCTTATTTTTTGCAGCTTATGAGGGACTCGGGGTTAGTAGCTTTTGCTTAC
Source organism: Craterocephalus amniculus (assembly GCA_036024015.1). Classification (NCBI taxonomy): domain Eukaryota; kingdom Metazoa; phylum Chordata; class Actinopteri; order Atheriniformes; family Atherinidae; genus Craterocephalus; species Craterocephalus amniculus. Next base: position 20,215 of record JAVQJG010295366.1, on the reverse strand, counting down.
AGATCTGAGACACAAATGTGAGCAAATTTTCCTGCCATGACAAACTCTTTGAGTCTAACGTATTCGATACTGGCCTGGGCATTATTGAATGCGGTCTTGGAAGGACCCTTGGTTGATCAGACTCCTTCCACTGGGATCAGCCTTCACTGTAAACATGATTAACAAAATATTTACATAAGAAAAGCTTCGCTCCATTGTGCTCTCCAGCCAGCAGGATGTGTCGGAGGGTTGAGGATTGTGTACACGATTCGCAGCTGTCCAGAGTTTTGGGTTTTGATTGGCAATATATCACGAGTAACTGCTGTGAAACCATTGTTGCCTCTTTCTAGCACTGGTGTACACCTATTGGCTAAGTTACACATAGTGTATTTAAAGATGTGTACAGATTTTACTCAGTGTCTGTTCTCTGATCCAATACATTGAACAAGTGCTTTTAGAGGATTAATGCTCTGTTGTAAATGCCCTTGAAAAGTTGAGTGAGCTGGTAAAGTGCTGGCACAGACAACTTTAATTTCTTAAGACATATAATAATAATTTTTCAAAGGAAAGGCTATTATTTCATGTGGAGAAATTCTCTCCTGCTCCATGTAATCTTGCTGTTGTTTTGTTTTGTGTTTTCGTCTCTAATGATGTCCAGGTGGAGCATAATTCATGGTGACACTTTTATTATTGATAGACTGTAGGTGTACAGTCTGTCTAAAAGCTAATAGCAGCCCGAGGGGACTCTGGGGCAGTAATGACATTCTAGACCAGCTATTTTAACCAAGCACAACCCAGAGAAGTGAATGCATTGGTAATGAATCAGGGGCAAATGGTTTTCACGTCTGTTTTAGAGGTGGAGGCCGGGAGCTCAGAGCAGCATTTCCTCATCATGACTGAGTTAGCCGTGATTTCTCCATCTGACTGTTATTCAGCACAAGGGAGCGATTGCATGTGCAGCAGATTGCCTTCCAGCTTGTATATATAGACCTTGGCGTGTCTGATTTCAGATTCTTGATGTGTTTCAGAGATTTGATGATCTACCAGCAGCTCTGTCAAAACTGCTGGGCCCTGACCGACCTGTGTAACACGAATCTGACGCAGCTGCTGTGTTTGCTCCCACAGGTCTGGTGATAGGCTTTTCTATGACGCCACCCATCCTTGACAGCTCCAGAGACGATCTAGTGATTCCAGTCCACAGAACCCTCTCTATTACATGCAGGTATGTGTGTGTGCTGGCCTGGTTCAGGACTAGTGTGCAAGGTGTGCAGGACTTCCAGTAAATTAAAAGAAAACAAAAAGAAGTGCAAAGCAAATCATCTCGGGAAATAAATTGCTGACATACAGTCCCTACTGACTTAAGATGCTTGTACTGTACATTTTACAGTCATTAATGATAAGAAATTTACCTACAAATAGATTAAATGTAATTGATTACATTTTCCTGAATCGATAACCTGAAAAAAATCAAATAAGGTCTTAATGTATTGTAATAAAAAGATAAAAAATGTACATGCAATGAAGAAAAATCATTAGTATCAGATAAGGCTTTAATTTTCCTGTAAAATATCTTCAGTTTTTCTATGAACACCATGTTCATCATATACAGTATTTGGTAATACTAATACTTTAGATTACCTGTCAACCCTTATTAAATTTTACCTAAAAGAAAAATGTCATGCTGATGAATATATAAGATCATTGGAATATTTATGTAAAAATGAATATTTTTACATAAATATTCCATGGTGTGATATATGGGTTTTTTTGGTGTCATGTTATAGACTATTAAGTAATCTTCCAATCGTTGTAGCGAAATCCTAAACTAGGTTAAGACTTATTAGGCAAGTATACGTTATGCCAATTAATTTAGTTAACCTTTAACTACATGTTGTTGGAAAATGTTACAGATTTAATGCAACTGCATAAATTTAGTTATTTAAATCTTCATTTCTTATTATTATTTTTTTATAGATTATATGTTTTTTCACAAACTTTTACCACGACATTTTGATGTTATTACCCCAAAATAAAGAATCTGCCAAATTTCCTCCTGGAACTGGGCAGGACATACTTATATCCATCATACAGACAGATGTTTCAGTTCAGTTTTAAAAATGTTTTTTTTTTTGCCTTTAGTTTCTGATGAGAATTTATTAAAACATTGTTATTTTTTAATGAACAAATCTCCTGAATTACAAGTAACTCCGTCAGCGGTTACGTGTACATCTAAATATTTCACTCTTGACACTTCAGAAAGCACTTTCAGCATCCAACGTGATGAAGCTGAGACTCCCGTAACCATCTTTTCATCTACATTAACCTTTACTTTTTCTTTTGTGAGAAAAAAAAATAGCTGGCTTTGGAAAGCTGATGAATCTTTTGAATATTTCCCAGCTCCATCCGAAACAGTTGTTTGCGTGTGAACCTTACGCAGGGTGGTACTTCCGAGGCTCTCTTGAGAAAGAGTATCAGTTTCATTATAGTCAATTTAAGCTCAACAGCATGCCATTTTCGAGGCTTTAAAAAGATAGACGTTATTCGTGGGGTCTGGGAAATAGGCCTCGGGCCGTTTTCATTTAGCTCTGTCATTTTTGTGTTATATCCAGTCATCACATTTTGGCAGCGCCTGCAAATTTTGCCCATTTCTGTTCGAGGGGGGCAGGTGATGAAAGCATAGCTATCAGTTTTCAGAGAGCCATTATGATTCGACGCAGCCGGGCTCCTAATGCCTCCAGGTTAAGATAACTGAATTTGTGTGACAGATCACAAAGCAAACAGGGATGTGTGGATGTATGAGTGAATTAGAACAAAAACAAACATGCGCACACACTCCACTCGCTCAACACAAACATTTTAACTTTAATCACATTTTGACATTTAGCATAAACACCAAAAAGGCAAAGCTTCTTTTTATTTTTAAAATAACATACATTTGGGTTGTTAATTATGGTATTATGTATTTGCTAAAAGATGTTGGTAACATTTCTCCTCAGGGGACAGAGTGCTCTGGCCTGGGTCTGGCCTGACAAGGAGCTGCCCAGGCAGGAGCTGACAGCCCGTCAGGCCCAGCAACCAGCCACCGGGCAGAGAGCGGCCATAATCAGCGAGTGTCCGGGGCAGGCGGGGAGGCCGTACTGCAAGAGGCTGGTCCTGAACGGGGCGCTGGGCCAAGATACGGGCTACTACCGCTGCTATTATAAAGATGTGAAGGCCATCATTGACGGCACCACAGCCGTCAGTGTTTATGTCTTCGTCAGAGGTGAGTCACACTCCTCCAGCCCACCCACACTGATGCTGACACCAACTAGATGGAATAATAAAAACATGTTTTATTGACTTGCAATCATCACGGGCTTGTTTTGAAGAGAGCACGTTTTATCTCCTTTGACTCGGTCTGCAGGTCTGTGGAACCTTCAGCTTTTCATTTCTGTTATCCTTGGGAGGTTTCGAGGGAACGCTGCTTTACCCAAACAAATATTCTGTTTTAGTATTACTCCTATCAAAGCTTCTGCTGCATTGTTAGAGCTGGAAGTTGTTGAATTAACCTCCCTGACACCCTGGAAGCTGGCAGGATTCATGTTTTGGAAATCAAAGACACAGAGCTTTTGATAAAGCTGAGAATGATCCGCTCATTCACTTAAAAAACAAAAAGACTGGATATCTAATCAGTTTTAGAATAATGAAAATAGCAGTTCTTGTCCAACCCGCCTCCTCATAAGCTTTAAAATCTGATTATAGCTGCATCATATTTTATATTTCTTTGTATTTTGTCTGCCATTTTTACGGCATGTCATGCACAGGACTTACAGACACCCTGCTTTCTCTGGCTTAGATCACCTATGGGACGTTGACTCTGGCCTTTCAGGCTTACCTCTTTATTTTTGCTCGCTCCATGTGCTATTTGAGGGATGTACAAGGAAAAGCAGATAGAGAGACAGATGATTGTCATGTAGGGGAGTCCTGCTGACCAGACCACTCATGTGAAACGTCTGTTTATCCCCCCTGACAAGGTGCCAAAACAGTTTCCACAGATCTAATGGGCAGGCTGATCAGAAGCAGATGAAATCGCAGCCATAAATTAGGCCCAGCGTGTGGTGGGATGAGAGGGGACACATGTGGATACAATCAGACAGGCAGATGTCGACCATTTACACTGTCTGTGCTGCATGCTGTCCACTAAACACTCAACCACACGTGAGATTTAAATGCTTGAATGCACTACATACTGTACACAACAGTTTCACGATTGAAATGGCGTATTTTATATAACCTAACAGAAACTGCATTGCTTTTAAATTGAACAGCATCTTTGTTCTCGTGTGAGTTTGATAGCTCAGTACAGCAAAAGTTAATAAAACTTTTGTAATAGACTGTTTTTTCTCCCACTTCTTCATGTATTTTTAATAACAATCTTTATCTACCTCAGCATGGAGGATGTCAGTGTGGCACAAAGTTCTTCCCTTCTTCAGACTTTTTCAGCTGCTTTTTGTCTTTGAAATACCCTAAAGGTGTACTATTAGGTTCCCCACAAATCAAATTTTCGTTTTCCTTCTTCTTTAGAAAGTCTTACACTTTTATTGCTTTAATGTTTCTGCTCATCTAAACTTTTGGAAAACGGAGACACTCATTCAGACAAGGCAGGTTTATTTGTACAGCATGAGTCAAGGACAGGCTGATTCAAAGAGATTTACAGAGCAGCAGAAAACAAAAAGAATACTTCAAAATGAAAAACAAAAGAAGGAAGAAGAAGATGTACATTAGATAAGAACAGTATTTGAAACATGTTCAGTTATCTTTACACTGCCATCATGATAACTTACAAGCTCGGCTTTCATTGCTGCCTATGAATTGCATTTTAAAATGTGTATGTAAATGGAAAACGAGCAAAAAAAAAGTATGCTTGCTTCGGCCACATTAGGGGTAATGGAAACTTTGCAAATCAAATCTGACCTGGCAAAGATAAAATTATATGACTCATGTAAACTCGCATGACATAATGGCAGATATGATATATTACTTCAGAGATTTCCATAGATGGAAGTTATTCTTTAGGAGGAAGCTGTTCACGAGGAAGAGCACTCGGTTTTCTTCTGGTATACAATATGACCATCACAGTTGCTTTTTCTTTTTTTATTCCTATACAATTATTTCATAATAAGAATTTCAGCCTCAAGTAAAACAGCCTGTACCACCACACTGTGGAGATGCTGCACAGTCTCGCTCAACTGCCTCAAACCACTCAGTAGAAATTGGTCTGATTCACTTTTTTTATTTAAAAGTTTTTAATGTTTGCCTTAGATTTGTTTCCCTTTGAATGGGAAACTTGGGCATTTGGTGTGGTAGTGCCAGGTCCATTCAAAACATGCTGGACCCCGTCTGAGTCCAGAAAATAGACCCTGCTGTACATACATGCTGACCATAAATGGAAGGCTTCACACTATCTGAGCTGTCCAAGAATGTCCGACTTCCATCAATAAGGCTTGAGCCAAGTATGATTCACTGCTTATCAGAGCTGGTTTGTCCAAGCGGTGCCGTCTATGGCATAACTAATCAGGACTGCCGCTGCAGCTCTGATTAATGTTACAGTGCAATGGCTTGTGTTTTTGGTTTATTTTTTCCCTTAACTCCTGATTACTGGAGCTGCTGTGCATCCATTTATTCTCCATGTCACTGATCATTAATTGACAATTTCTACCTTTGAGAATTCAAACTAATCCAAACTGATTTTAAAATTCCTCAGGTAGTTATTTTTCCATGTGCAGCCATGCTGCATATGTACACGAAGATAGAAAAATTCTGCTGTTTCAGATCCGTTCAGGATCATGAGCGTGTAATAAGGTTAACCGGGGTGTGCACTGTTTTCTAAACACAGAAGCAGAAAGAACACAATTATTTAAATGAATGAAATTTAATTGATACTGCACAAAAATATACTGAGTGTATTTTTTCTTGCACACAAATCTGGTACATACTGTAATCCCCGACTCCTTTTATCAATTGTCATCTGTGCTAATACATCCAGTGATTTATTGAACAGAACTTAAATGGCAAGGAGTTGTGTATTATTTCTGTTACTTCTGTGTATTTAGACCACCGCTGGGCAGATACAGGAGCCTCTCAACAGCAGCCTTTGTTCGGCTCTGCAACGGCTTGAGGAGATGGCTGTCGGTGCTGTAGAAAAAAAAATCACAATAATAGAAGGCTTATCGTGAAGGAGGAATGAAAGGAGGGAAACAGCAAGCACGTTATAGACTGGAAAGCCAGATAGATAAGAATTTTTGTAATAATGCAGTGGGAATGTGAGGTTTTGTATTCATATCAGCAGTAGTATAAATTGCTAACACAATCCCGGTAATGTCCTCCAAAGCCCAGTGCTTCAGTGGCTTTGAGTCAGATGGCGAAAAAGGGAAACAGAGCAAAGCTGGTTTCTTCCAACAGATAGCTTCAGGTAAAACTGTAACAGGAGGATTAAACCTCCTGGCCGTCTATCTCTCAGCTGGCTTGTAATAGTGGTTCTTAATTCTATTTGCTAGCTGTGGACAGGCTGAGGTGTAATTACAATAAACTCCACATACAGCATGTCCATAGGGGTTATTAACAGGCTGTAAGAGATCATTCTATGCGTTGGCAAAGTCACCTCTGTAATAGCTGCCATTACCCCCGCTGGTATGAGGGTTTACCTTTTAAAAGCTCTCTGTTTCTGTCTGCATCCAGACCCAGAGAATCCCTTCCTGAAAAGACCCAGCGAGAGCAACCCAAATGGCCTGCAGACCATTTTCATCTCAAGCTCCTCTACGCACGTCATCGTGCCATGTCTGGTCACAGTGCCTGATCTGAATGTCACTCTCCACACGGTTTGAGCTCACTCTCTATAGTTCATGATGAAGCTGTAAAGTGATGCTGCAGATAATCGTAATTGAGCTGCCACCGTTATTTTGATGTTTTTTCTTTTTTGTCTTTTTTTTGCAGCCTTTAAAAAGTCTGGATATGAACAGGATCACGTGGAACAACAAGCAAGGCTTGACCATCCCCAGACAAGTCATAGACACTGTGCCGATGGACATTGTTTACTGTATGGCCCGTCTCAATGGCAAAGACTTTAACTCTGCCGGCTACCTGATACACATTACAGGTAAAAAAACACAACAGGATAATTGTGTACATGCAAAACCTTCAGTTTCAATGCAAAATCCAGCAGAAAGAATCATGCAAACTTTAACAGGAGTGAATTAGAAAAACCCTTTTTTAGAAATGCATGAATTAGATTTGAGAGTATTCTTCTTGGAAGAGAAGTTAGCTGGCAAATCAGAGGTGGTGCTGAATTCACCGCCTCGCCACCATAATTCTGCACGCCAGTCAATTTCGCCATAATGCAGAACATTTCAAGGCTTTCTATTTAATTATGTCATTTCCTCAAAAGCAACTCCCTTCTCCAAGTGAGACACGAGCCGTTATGACTGCAGAATTAGGAGGAAATAAAGAGAAATGGGGAAAGACAGGCCATGATTTCATTTTAGGAGTCTAACTTAACGAACGTCTTTTCACTGAAGTTCCCTTTTTGTTGCGAGCGAACTCTGAGGGCCCAGTAGCTCTTTGCTTCATGGTGCGAGATCATTCACCCCTCTCTTTAGAGGACAAGAGAAAACTCATAGCCATCGCTGCTGGCCAAAAGTAATAGCCACATCAGTCAGAGCAGAAACTCAGTCCTCGCTCTGAACACTAATGGGGTGTTTAAACAATCGAGCAATCACAGTCTGCTGCACAGACATCACCATCATGGCTTTTTTTCATTTCCAGCCACTGCATGAGAGATGGGTTGGGTAGAAGTAACGCTGAACAGAGTCCAAGGCTCTCTTGGTTTTTCTGTCTTCTCTTTAATTGAGGCTTTACTGCTGTCATATGGCTTGACACATGAATAGAAATGCTGCGTGGTTGTGACAGACAGCTTCTTTATAGTGGGATGGGTTCTCTGATCCAAAGGAAAGTCATTTCCTCTGGTCCTGCACGGAAGGAAAAAACTGCTGACAATGTCGCTGTGACCTCTCTCGCTGTCTGCCGCCCCCTTTTTCTTTTTCCCGGACAGGAAGTCGGATTTACGATGTCAAGCTGTTTCCTGAGGACCCGGTAGAGCTGATGGTGGGGGAGGCCCTCACCCTGAACTGCACAGCCGTGGTAGAGTTCAACGCCGGGGTGAAAATACATTGGTCCTATCCTGGTGAACAGGTACGGAGCAGATGGGTCACCAGAAAACACAGATCTGAGATGGTTTTTCACTTTACTTACAGTCTGCTTCTCCTCGCCAGATGAACAGCTCGGTGGATATGAAGCACCATCGGGAAGCATTGTCGGCTGTCACAGAGGCCGTTCGCATCCTGACCATCCACAGTGTCAACGTCACCGACACCGGGCCGTACACCTGCAATGTCACCACCATGACACAAACAAAGATTGTACAGACTCAAGTCATAGTTCACGGTAAGCACAGGGCCGCAAACCCGACAGTTTATAATCTGTTAAAGAGCTCTTGGCTTAGATATTTATCAGGACATATTTTGTTCTTTTTTAAAGTATTTTGACTGAATCATCAGCATGGTGATAACATTTGCTGCATTAGAGTCAGTATGAAAGGGCATTAAAATGATGTTTTAGAACTAGCGTTTCACCAGAAATGTGAACTACTATGCAAGTAGCCAGAGGCTCATTGTAAGGAAAAGAGTTGGAATCTGAGAAGTTATTTCATTCAGCTTCACTTCTCTTGTCAAGCTGCATTGATTCCAATTGAAATCTTATTTCTATCAATCATTTTAAGCAAATGGTAAAGTTGATTGTGAAGGCTCTGTGAAGCAGGGATGAGTACCGCCTTCTGGCACCTGATTGTGCATCTCTGTGATGATGTTGTACAGAAATCTGTCTTTGATGGAATACAGTCTCACAGCTTTTTGTCAAATGCACAAATTATTTGCTGCATCTAGATACTGTCCATTTAAAGGTTGCGGGGTTTGGAGTGTGCTGCTGCTTATACAAATGGAAAGATGAAGAGTCAAATCTGAGCTAAATGAAAACACAGAAGCAAGAAGGTTCCTGGTTTGAGTCTTAGCTGGAGTTTGCATGGCTTATTCAGGCATATAAGGTTGACTGGGGATTCTAATTTAAATGTCTGGTTGAGTGTGCACAGTTGTTTTTACCAATTCAAACTTTGTTTATGAAGCACATTTTTACAAAAGCAGCACAAAGTCCTTTACTTAATAAAAACACATTTTGAATATATTAAAAACAAACCCAAACCTTCACACACTCAAGTATATAACAATTAAGTTTAACAACACACTGGATAATGCTCTCATTTTCACACACGTCATCACTCTCTCCCACACGCAGTGACCATGTACAACCCCGACCCCTCTCTGCACAAACATAAACTCCATGACTCCCAGTTTCTGTGTCTTTAACTGAAACATCAAGATAAAACTTAACTCCAGATAAACCTCTGCAAATAAACATCTAGCTTAACGCTGAGGATGAGGAAACAACATCTCACAGATCTGTCGAGCCACCAAGAGCCGCCCCGCCAATGACCACAGAGGGCGTCACCACAGGGATGGCCGTGCCGGGCAGGCCGGGACCAGGGCTGCAGTGCAGGGCCCCACCGACCACCCTGACCAGAGCATGTTTATGATCCCCATTAGGGAAAAACTAAAGCTAAAAAGTTGAAAAGTCAAAGCAAGATCAAAATAAACCTAATAACAGCAAGAAATAAGAATAAAAGTAAACATGAAAGAATGAGTAAGTCGATAAAAGACATATTTATACCATATTAATTAGATAAAAATAGACTAAATCAGACAAACAGAATGAATAAATGAATGAATGAATGAATGAATGAATGAATAAATAAATATTTATTTAGGTGGTGACTTTAAATGCTTTAGCTTAGCCAGGAGAGAATTCATTCAACAAAAAATTGGGTTCAGTTATTGGTCACAGCCTCCTTTTTCAACATGTTTGTCTCAAATATAATGTGCAACCCATTTAATGTTGCTCCCTTCAGTTGAAATTTATTAGAGACTCTAGCTTTTAAAGTAAACAGCCCAAAAATCCCAGTTCAATTATTGTTACTAATAGCACACCTAAATGTCGCATTGCAAACACTATTGTTGATCATTGTTATCAATGAATAAATAAATAAATGAATAAATATTAGGATAACAGGTTAACAAACTATCCCAGAGCTGTCAAACCACTTCATATAAAATTATTTGCATATTCCCTGAAACTCTCAAACAATGTATGGTATAGAGATATCTACATTTTTCTTCAAAATGACCCTGCACACCAGAGTCTGAATGTTTGGTGTTCGACCCTTAAGCTTATGAAGCAATAAGCACTTTATATAAAGGGTCAAATGTCTCTAATTCCAGATGGACCATTCATCAACCTAGACAACAAAGATGGGCCCGTGGTGGAGGCAACCGCTGGGCAGAAGTTGTTCAGACTACAAGTGAATGTCTCTGCTTTCCCCACACCTGAAACACGATGGTAAGATAAGGCTCCAGTGTATTTATTTAATGTAGTGGGAAGTTTCCAAAAGCATAATTAGGCCTGACATAACTTCAATTTAGAGATTATCTGAGAGACAGAGCACCAGGACAGCATCGTACTGTGTGCTGCAGCATCTGTTTGTGTCTTGCTTTCAGGTATAAAGACGGAGAGTTGATAAACCAGCGCCCAGAGTTCAAGATGAAAAGGATGAGGATGCACTCTAACCACGCTTTGGAGATTAAGGAGGTTCATCAGGAGGATTCTGGGATGTACACGGTGCTGCTAAAAAACAGCGCCGCGGCACTGGAGAAGAGGCTCAACATCACGCTTGTTGTCAATGGTATGTGCTTGTCTGTTCTCAGAGGACAATTCAGCAGATTAGCAACTGGTAACAAAGGCTACACAAGGTGCTACATTTATTGAGAAAAAAAGCTCAACTAAAACCAAATCAAAAACAAGAAAAAGCAATGCAGAAACCATTTAAGTTTCAACAAAAATAAAAATAAAACATTGAAAAGAAATCATGCAATGAGAAAAAAAAATGCATTTACCACAACAAATTACTATTAGCCCAACATTACTATTTTCCTTCTTTAAGACAAGATGCAGAATTAGCTAATATACAAATCAGACCAACAAAAACAAACAAAAAATGCTAATCTTTCCTGTATAAGTTGCTGTATAAGTTGCTGAGCTACAATAAATATGTTGATCGATTAAAAGATGTAAAGGTTATGTGATCACTTTTTGTTTATCCTCTCAGAGAAAACAGTATTTACCATTAACTTTATGTGATATAAATATTAACCGTAAGTGGATTGTGTCAACAGATTCTACCCATCTATCATCAGGTGTTTTCTTCCTGTACTCAATGCACAATTAGAATTAAACCGGTGCCATCACAATTGTCTTTTTTGTCCTCTAGTTCCCCCATATATTCATGAGAAGGAAGTGGCTAATCCCTCCAACCCTTACCCCAGTGGCAGCAGCCAGACGCTAACGTGCACTACCTACGGTCTCCCTGCTCCAAACATCACTTGGCAGTGGAGGGTCTGGGGCCCCTGTGTCCTAAACAGCACCCAGAACCGACTGTAAGTTATACTTTTCTTTCAACTAGATATTTTTGTAAAACTCTATATTTAGTCAGGCAAAAAGAAGGAAATATGGGAGCAAGTAGGAAAAAAGAAAAGAGATGCAGGATGCAATGCATGAAAAGTTTGAGACAGCAGAATAAAAGGAAGACTGGTGTAAAATAAACAGCTAGGTCTGAGTGAAGGAGAGAGGAGGAGATCATCGAAAAGAGGTGGCAAGGAAAGAAAGGAGCAGACATGAAGAAAAAGGATGGAGACTAATCCAAACAGCTTTTTCCGCCTTGTTGAAATAATGCGACATCTCATCAGCTCTGCTTCATCTCTATACAGCTGTCACTTCCTGACATGAATAAACAAATATGTAGTAGACACGAGCACATAGGGTGTATTTTTGTTGAAAAGGGTGCCATTAAACACATACACACACACCCTATATTCATAAATAAACACTGAAACAGAAACTCATGACTAAGTATTGCCCCGAGCATTTTCTCCCCCCGTCTCTCTTCTGAAAGACACAATGTGATATAATGGATATTCTGGACAACAGCATTTGTTTTTTTTCCTTCTTCTATGTCTGCTTCTGCTGAATATCGTACTAATAGTCACCCACCTTCACCATCTTCCCCCCAGGCTTCATTTTTGAAGTTATTGTTTCTCTGACCTTTTCAGGTTTGTATGCAACATGAGTGCAGACACAAGACGCCTGTTCTGTTCTTATAGACGTTTGGCTGTGAAACACACACCAGTGGCAAGCCGGGCTGAATTTAAGCCGCCCAGTTCATGCTCTCTCTCTCTCATGCACGATGCATTCAGTATGACATTTCATGGACACTGACTGATACATAGTTGGTTTGACCTTTTCTAGTTCATCAGAATTGAATATTCTTTTTTAACCCAATGGCCAAATAACCAGGACTTCTTTTTCTTGGCACAATCTTGACATTAGGAGTATGAGGCGCTTGCTTTGGTAAGTTGAGTTTTCTAGAAGGAAGCACCTCATTTTTGCTATAGAGACAAAAATCTGCTGTGATTTAAGCAATTGATCACTTTTTAGTGAAGATAAAAATAAAGAATCAAAAACCAGATATCAAAAAACAAATATTCCTATTAGTTTGTTGACTTCACTTCATGATAAGGAATATTAAAACATTTCCAAGTGAGTAAATGTATGACCTGATACAAGTCACTTGGGCAATTCAACCAGTTGAACCAAAAATCAAGTGGTTCAAGTTTATTTTTCTTTTGTGATTATTTTTAAAGGAGCTAAAAAAAATTTAATCGCTTGGTTTTTTGCTCACTAAATTCTAAGACTCATGATTCAGTTGGTGGATAATAAAGATGCATGTCATTCTCCAGCAGTGCTCACAGAAGTCTCAGATTTACCACGCGGATCCAGTAAAACCATCTCAAAATCTGCCCACGGTACACCTTGGTAGGATTTGAGGAACATACCCACTGTGAAATAATCAAAGATTAACTTTTAATCTCTTACCAAATCTCTTTTTTTTTCATCAGCCTTTTTTTGGTCATAGTCAGAATTCTTATCTCCTTATTCAATAAGGAGGTGCTGAAAATGTGAATTGAAAGATTTATAACACTCTTGTGGTATTATTCAGTTTAACAGGTTTTACGAGCTATTGTGAATATTATATTTGAGATGACTTAGAGAAAATGGGGAAAAATGAAACTGTTAGACAACACCACCAATCAGATATATTCAGTGTTGCAAGCACAACCCCAGAGCTTCAAAGACGTCTCAACCTCCACGGGCTGTTTTGCAGGCAGACTGGTATTTTGTTTGATTCCTAGTTCCTGCAATAGAAAGGGGAATGAAGCCTAAGAAGCTCACAGTTCATACAATGGAAAATCTGCAAGTGTACAAATCTTAGATGCATTCAATGTCTTCACAATAAAAAGCCTTATAACTGGAATACATTTTGCACGCATTGAGATGCTTTCTGCAACCTTTACAATCCAAAGAGCCAATTTTGAGCCAAGCGCCAAATAAAACTCATTTTCAACTGAGAGGAATTCTATTATTTTTAGTTTACATTTATTTGACCATTTATATGGAGTGTAGATATTTGTGGAATTTCTTTTTTTTTTTAAAGCTCCAAACTAATGACAACAAGAATAGATCTAAAACTAGTATCCTTAAGTTTAATGATCTAGGGGAAATTCAATCCAAACCCACATTTTTCATAATATCTATAAAATATTATTTGGTTATAATTTTAGCTGATATTATTTTGGAAGGTCCAAAAAGCCGCTTGATGCTCTGCAGACATTGCAGACCTCTGGGCCCTTTTATAATTTTTACAGGCTTTGATATACAATCTCTTTATTCTGCTGCTTTTGGGAAAATGCTATCGCATTTGCTATCGAACATGTTATCTCTTCCTGATAGCTGGTGATCTCTGTTAAGGCTATTTGCCAAACAAATCACCTGTGACCTGGCGCCATCTTTCTGATATTACTCAGATATAGCTGTTACCATGAGCTAAATGCTTATCTAAATAATAAAATATCAGTGAACAAGTGATCTTAACTTCAACTTGCATTAAAACTTCTTTTGAAAATAATTTATGTCAAATGTCATGTTTTTCATGTCATAAACGGAGATACACTTCAATAGTTAGCTAAAAGGAAATACACAATATAAGATTCTCTGCCTGCAGCATTGTCTTAAAGCCATTTTATGTTCATGTTTTGTAATACTTTCATATTTTTCATTATAGGTTTATTAAGTAATAGTGTGTAAATAACCGTAGGCTATATCGGAATGACGGCTAAAAGCTGACATTTTGCTAACATTAATGAAGAGATAGCTTGTTAGCACAGTAGGAAGATTAGGGGCATTTTCTCAACATTAAAGTAATGAAAATGCATCTGTTGCGTTGTCATCACATATATTCATCAAAGATTGTGTAAAGACAAAAATGAAACTGACCCCTCATTACCTTCAGCTAATGTAGCTTAGCTGCATGTAGGGAAAAAGGCTAAATGGATTTTCATTTCATGTTTCATTAGCTCTGCTATGATGTCCACACTGTGGTTTGTCATAACAAAATGGATGTTGTTCCATTAGATTCATGGTCACTTGATTTAGTTTTCTTTGTTTGGGAAAGCAAGCTGGTCTGAAATAAAATTCATTGTTGAACAAAAAGGCCGGTTAAAACCCCCAGATATGGTTTGATGTGTTTCTGAATTCTTGCCCACACGCCGCTCTCTGCTGTACATATCAATGAGGGGAGATGTCATGAATGTGTCTGTGCTTCTCTCCAGGGTCGGACGAGACAGGAAGGGCCGGAGTGACAGCATCGCAGACTGTCAGAACTGGCAGGGCATTAACTCAGAAAACGCCATGAATGAAATTGAGTCTATCGAAACATCTGTTGAAGTGGTGGATAAACGACAAAAGGTTAAACAAAATTCATTTTTTCTGCATTTTATGAATATAATATGTGAAACTTATTATGTGAATAACAGAGAAGAAGAGATGGACTGCATCTTTACACCATAACCAATAGAAAAAATAATTTTTTGTAAGTGGACTTATCCCTGAACTGCAATTTTTTTATGTAAGTGTCCCAAATTATGAGCTCCAGTTTGTCAATCAAGAGCCATTTCCAGTGCAGAAATATTTAGAACAGTCTTCCTCTGCAGACTTCCTGTAAGAACTGGTTATAAACACATCCAGTCACACCCACAATGAGCATACGCCATGTGCACGTCTGTGAATTCACAAACCTGGACCAAAAGAGGAAATCATCACGGTCACACACACATTGACTTGCACATGCAGATGTACAGTTTTTTGTTACACCTGAATGGCTTCATTTCCTGTCGGCATCAAATGTGACAGCTCACATAGAATTACATGATAGCAGCACACTGCACTTCCTTTGAAAATATGCGCACTTCCTCACAATAAATTTACCTCTCATTCCCTTTTCCACACCTAACAGATAGTGAGCAGGCTTCAGATCCGCAATGCCAGTGTCTCTGTCATGTACAAGTGCTCTGCTGAAAACAAAGTGGGAAAAGATGAGCGGCTCATCTACTTCTATGTAACCAGTAAGTATGTCGGAGTACATTTGACACACAAAATATAACACGTAACCTGAAACGAAACGTTATTGTTGTTATACATTGCGTTGTTAGCATTGTAATCTCACTTTTATTATATCTTATTACTCATATATTACATCATTATTATTATATTGTTATTATTAGTAGTATTGCCCTATTATTTGGTCAAGTGCTGCTGTAAAACATCTAAAAAGAGTAGAGCAGCCTTATTAATATTTCATTGTCCTTTCCATGCCAATATAATTAATACGCAGAAACAATTATCATGGTTAACTGTTGGACACAAACTAAAATATTGTCTTTTCATGTTTGATGTTAAAATGTACAGCACATCACATTTTATGTATGTTTCTAATTATTTTTTGCCTCTATTGTCACTTTAATCTCCTTAATATTTTATAATTCTGTTAGTATTTTTGTTTTACTGTCGTATTGTCTTGGAGAATCGATGGAAATTAGCTTTGCTATAATCTTGCATATTAACATTTAATGTTTGAAAATACACACTGTCCATTTTAAGAATTGAATTTAATAGAAACTAACTGCTTCCTATCTCTCTCTTACTCTTCAAGCCATCCCTGAGGGTTTCAGTGTGGACGTTCATCCCACTGAGAATCTGGAACAGGAGAAAGTGTCCCTACGCTGCAGCGCAGACAATTACACCTATGAGCAGCTGCAGTGGTACCGCCTTGACCCCCAGGCCCTCCAGGATCAGCAGGGTAAACCACAGGAGCTGGACTGCAGGAGTGTCCATCTCTTTGCTCGACCACTTGTAGGAAAGCCCACCTTTCAGGAGAACTCTAACAGCTGGGTACTGGACTACACTTTTGAGTCCATCCAACTGAGGGATGAGGGCCGTTATGTGTGCAAGACTCAGAGCAGACGCAGCGGGGAGAAGCAGTGCCTGTCCAGATACATCACTGTCAGAGGTGAATAAAAAAAAGCCCACAACAACAAAGTAGAACATAGTCACTAACCATGGCTAATTATAGAGCCAAGCTCAAGCTTTGTGGAAACACACACGGGCCACAGCCGTGTCGCTGAGAAACTGCAGGCTTACATTTAAACACGCTAACAAAGAGATGCCCACGCAGCCTGAAAACTCACCATAATGGCCACTGGCCAGAGTACCTGGTGTGTGCACACTATAAATATGTAGTGGCAGAAAACGGAGCCGAATTGCTCCCGGGCAGAAGTGCACAAACAATTTCATGCTTCATTCATGTTCCGTTGTTGTGTGCTGGATAACCTTGTTTCACTGCCTCCAGGACAGATGTTCAGTTTAATGGGATTTTTTTTTTTTACTTCTGCCCTTTTGCAATCCTTTAAGAATCTTTGGATAATATCGTTAATATTACTTACATTTCAGGTCCTGATGTTGTACCACTCACATTACCTCAGATGAGGCAGAGTTTTGATTACAGTTTGTCACTCTTGATCTCCGTTTTCCCGCCCGTAGCCCTGGAGCCGCCGCAGTACAAGCGCAGCCTCACCAATCAGACGGTGAATGTGACCGAGTCTCTGCGGATGGAGTGCGACGCGGAGGGAAGACCTCTGCCCCGTCTCTCCTGGTTCAAAGACAACCAGCCTCTCCACCAAATGTCAGGTAACAGAGCTGCACCTACACATGTGATACAAACACCAATCTCACTGCCCACCCATTGACTCAGCAGCCACACATGCAAAAACTAAAAAGAAAAAACTCGCCCACCAGCTGTAAAACAGGAAGTTCCCCTCTGTGGAAATTAATCAGACTTGAATTAATTAGGCTTGTTTGAACTTATCCACCTCATTACATAGAAATCCTAATATAAACACCGGAGGAAAGACCAGAAACAATACATTTAGTTAATATTTGCTCAAGTACTTGCTACTTTCAGCAGATGTTGCAGCTCATTATGATAAATGTCAGTCAAGCTATTAAAAACCCACTCGGGAACACACACACACACACACACACACTTCCACACAACCACCCACAACTTCTAATCGTTAACAAATGCCTCCAACTAGTGATAAGAGTACTCGGACAGGATTTGCTGGGCATGCATAAAAGCTGCTGGCTAGCAGACACAACTCATTACCGTCCTCAGCGTGGGTCTCTTCTGTACATTTGAAGGTGACGGAGGGGCGGGCAGGGTCAGTGCGGGGTTGAGTGACAGCCGATGCTCGGGGTTCTCCGGGTTCACCCAGCAGGGCTGCCGGGACATGTGGCGCGACACACAGGATGACTGAATCATAAATGAGCTCTACAGATTGAAGCGTGTGACGAGAATTTAAAAAATGCTGCTGAAAACATCGCTGAATTTATGATGTGAGCGGTGGAGGAGTTGCGCCAAGTCACGGCATGCTGTTTCACAGAGTGTGTGTGTCATTAACTATCCTGCCCCCGCCTTCCTTAGGGATCCAGCTGCAGGATTCAAACCGCACGCTGAGCATCCAGCGGGTCAGAGAGGAGGACGCCGGACTCTACACCTGCACTGCCTGCAACCAGCGAGGTTGTGTCCATTCCTCAGCCGCCGTCAGGGTCATCGGTGAGACGGCTCCCCACATACTAACACACATACACCTGCACACAGGCAGCATCAAGCGAATTCAGACCTGATATCACAGTTGCTTTCAAACTTATCCTCACCAAAAAAAAAAGTTTTTCAACTCACCTGTAACTGCGGCTGAAGTTTTTGTGTTTATCATGATGCACAGCTCTTCACAATCAAATCAAAGTCATCGACTGTTTGGACATTTTGGATTCAGAATGAGTAATTTAATGGCTTTGCTGGAAGTGGTTTCCTGACAAATGGCTGAAATGAGTAAGTGTCTGCTGAACACGCTGATTCCAGCTCAAGATTTAATGTGAGGGAGCTGGAGCGGATGCTTTGTGACGCAGCACCCCCTGTAGTTACTGCAGAGTAGTACGTCCTTCAGCAAGGAAGGAAGTTTTCACAGGTTTTGCATCTAAATGTGACCTTTCTGCCTTGTTTCCTCCTTTGTGTTCAGGTTCAGTTGACAAGGCCAATGTGGAGATCGTAATTCTCATCGGAACCGGAGTCATCGCTGTTTTTTTCTGGGCCCTGCTCATCCTCATCTTCTGCAATGTCAAACGGGTCAGAGGGCGCCGCTTTTCACCTTTTGTTCGAGTGTTTGAGAGAGAAACCAGCAGAGCCACTAACCTTTGATATCTTGCATGTCTGTTTGCATTTTGAGTCAAAAGCTGTTTTTGAATTTAAAAAAGAAAGAAAAAGAAAGTTCACACCCTGAGGAGCTTGTGTATATATATATATATGCTAGATGCGAGTCCCATCAGTCTTTTGTGGCTGCTATAGCCTGCTGACGAGCTTGCACATAATGAAGCTCCGAACACTTTTTATTTCTCCTCATTTCATCATTTATAGAATTACAAACAATTTTCAGGGCGGTGCTGTCATTAACAAACTAAATAGAGATGGCTGTTTTGTCGTTTGCTTTAATTCATTTACACTATCTTAATATTTTTTGTCTCCAAACACTTTGTATGCTCACATCTGTCTGTGTGTGCTTTCTGTATGGCATCAGTCAAAAAACCACTTTTTAGCAGGGGATCCTTTGTTATCTTGAGACGTACGGAGAAAAATAAGCCACAAATGTCCTTCCAGAAACAGAAATTCTCAAAGTCCCGAGACTGTCTTTTAACTTCTCATGGAAGTCCTTTTTTACACATTATTTGGAGCTGTCTGCTGGCTCCTGTACCCAGATAGATTACCAGCTTAGCATATAGAAATGAGCAGAAAGAGCTTCAGGTTGATAAAATGTGATTTTAGTGCAGTTCTTTGTTTGACTTGACTTTTTATTTTGGCTGATTTTTTACAAAAACTGAAATCAGTAAGTTGCAATTTCAGTGGGTTTATTGGGCTATTGAATTCTGACTAAACAAAGCTGACTTGTACCACTGGTTGGTGTCGAGCCACAGGAGTAAATTACTTCCAAAAGTAAAGGGGGAAAAAGATTGGGACAATACAAAAAAATGGTTAGTGAATCCTTTGTAAAAGCATTTAACAGAGCAGGAAAATTGATCACAAATCATCATAACTTAATTTAGATGTTAAGAAAAAGTCTTGTGATATTTGTTGTATCGACTCTGCAACACAATGAAAAACTTATGAAAAATGTGACAGCATAACCGTCAATGCAATGTCTATTCCCACTTATTCTGATGCAGCTGTGCTGTGAGGCTAAAGACCCGGATCATATAGTCTATCCCTGCAGCTACTATAGGCTACAGGAAGCAGGTTGCAGTCCATGCTACTGCACATATAACTAAGTTGAAACCTTTACATTATTTTGTCCTGTATTGACCTCCAGAGGGTCCCCGAAATGCCACACGGGGTCCCTGGGGCTTTGAACATTCAGAGCTATTTGATTAATGTCCACACATTGTCCCAATTTTAAGAAATTGGAGAAGCATAAAACCAAGCATGGTTCAGCTCAGGGTGGGGCAGGGGGTCCGTGGCTTTTAAGTATTTGCATGGGGG
>JAVQJG010295350.1:0-13627 GCA_036024015.1 Craterocephalus amniculus | reverse complement strand
AAAATGTGTGTGGAGCAGCCAAGTCTTCCTCTGTCATTGTTACCCTCTTTGTTTCCCAACTCTGCCTCTTTCCATTTTACTCTCTTCCCTCTTTATTTTTGTCCTCCCTCTTCTGTCTCACTGCCAACAGCTGCATGTTGTTTCTTATATTTCTTTTTAATCAACAATATTATTCCCATCTTCAGGCCTCTGGCGGCCTCGCCATCTGTCACTTGCGTGAGACAAGGGGAAAACTATTATTGAATTCTGGCTTCGAGGAGCGCCCACCCTTTAAAAAAGTCCCTCATGCTTTCCACTTTTCCTTGAGCTTTTTTGCAGGAACTATCTGAGGAGTTGAAAGTGAAAGATAATGTTGAAAACAAAGCCCACCTCTGGGTAGGATTTCGTGAAATCTGATGTTGAGGCCCTTCAGTCTGCAAGACCGAGAATCCAAGTTTATAAATCTGAATGCGAATACCACCTGAGGGAATCTTTGTTTTTAACTCTCTTTAAATGTTAAAGACACAGACAATACTGCATCACTTGGCTTGAAACATTTCTTTTATAACAGTACATTTTCCAAGGGCCAAAATATGAGTTGAACTCTTGACTGAACACGTCTGTCTACAAATGTTGCCATATTCCTGGAGGAGATGGAGTTAAAACATCATGTCTAACAGTTAGCACTCTTGCAGACTTCTCTGAGGATTATTCATAAAGAATATTTAACATGTGACAATGCAATAAGAATATAAATAAGAAGCCCATTAACATTTAAACAAGTGGATCTCATGGAAACAGGTGCAAACAGGGAATACGAATCCAGACTCTACAAGAGCGGAGGTCATTATCTAATATGAGCGTTATTACGTTCAATAAATTTTTTTTCTTTGACCTTTTGCCACCAATGGCTCTATAATCCACCGAAAGTAATTATTAACTGGCTATGACAACCACAACCTCTGTCCCCTGCCCTTCCCACATGATGGGGAGGCAATTAACAGCTGTTCATTACCGACAAGGTGGAGAAACAAGTGCAGCTGCACATCGCTGTGCACATCTGCCTGCGCGCACACGTCTAAACGACACAGACAGATGTGACTGTACACACACCCTCACCCAAATGACCACACACACCGCATTAGCAGCGCACAATCAGTCGAGGATGCTGTGACACGCGGTGGCTCTCGGTGCACTCTGAGGGACACATCAATTGTGTAGAATTTAATGAGGGAACATGTACTCATTCTTCCACCTCACTGGGAGAGCTGTTACCTTTTGGTGTGATAAGATATTAAAAATTCACACTGTTTCTGCAGCACTTTGACTGGTATGGCAGCGTGCTCATTAGCATTTAAATGGGAAAAAGATAACTCTCCACTTCGCAGAGTCATAGCTCCATCACAAAGCTGCCAGACAGAGAAAAAACTTGAATTAGAGCCTTAAAACTTTAGCTGTTTTTAGATACCTGAGGATACAAATAGTTACATCCTACTTAAGTTGGGGGACTATCTGTATTGTTTTTATAGACTATTATGGTACTTTACTGGTTGGCATTCACTTTATCCAATGTGTCAATGGTGTTTAATGATACAAACTATGTTAAATTAGCCTGTGTTTGAAATGTTTTAAATACGAAGCTCATATTTATCAAAAACACTAAATGGCATAAGAAAATAAAAATTTAATTTGTCATCATTTACTTGGGTGCAACACAAGAAAATGTTCACTGAATGTAAAAACCCAGTTTCCTGTTTCTGGAGCAGTTACAGATATTTCTTTCTCTTTAATATTACAGCCACAGTGAGTTCTCCCCTAATAAATACAGCAATATTTATCTATTATTCTTTTCGCACATTCATGGCCGCAGGAAAGACATTTAGCCTCTGTTTTGAAATTCCCATTCAAGCCACATACTGTTTGCGAACCCTAACTATAAAAATAACTTGGATTTTTACACTTTTTGTTGGCCTGGTGGGATGCGGGCCGTGTTGACTTTAAAACACTCTAATGTTGAAACAGTCTCAGGGATTTCTTGCGAGTGAATCTGTTACTAAACGCTAACGATGTCCCAAAAGATTCTTCTCAGTGTGTGTGCTTCTCTCTTCGGTTATGTGACACCTTTTTGAACTGCAAAGATTTATAAACGTTTCCATTCAGGACTCCCCGTGCTTGGCTGACTGTCATCTTTTGGCTGATATTTGTTCATCAGTTTTTTGTGAAAGTGACTGACTGTGACTCAGCTGGAGCTTTGTGCTGCTAAAAATGGGACAGCTGCCTTTTATAAATGACACAAGTTTGTCTCATTGTATCTGGCTTACATGTCTAATGCCTGGGAACAGAGGGAGGAGGGCAGCTGTGGTGGGATGATTTGGTATGAATTAAAGCTGTTCCTAACGGGCTCCACAGGGTCTGATCCGATACCCTGCTTTCATGGTGGATTCTTTCCACCATTATCAGCTGGAGGAGAGTGGATTATTTTATTTTAGGTCTTTTTATCTCTTGTCTTTGTAGAACATACCCTAAAAAAACAATAGCACTGGTTTTCAATTTTGCATGACTTTGAGGTGCCACAGCCATACAACCTGTGGTTTGTGTGTATGTGTGTGTGTGTGTGTGTGTTGGGGGGCGGTTAATAGCTTTTCCATGCAGCTTTGTTAGTGTGGGCTTCCTCAAACTCTGATTTGTCAATGTCATTCCTCATTGAACTTCAGCCACAGGTCTCAGGCCAAGGGGCGACACTGTAGACATGAGAGGAAATGAGTGTGCCTTTTTTGCTCTACACTCCACTCAAAAACCGGTGATAAACTCAGTCTGCTGTAGTCTGTGGTCTGACAGGGAAATACATGGGACTTTTGGGGGTTTTTACCATGCAGTAGCTGAGTTGTCATGTTGTTGAGTTTCTTTTTTTCAGCTTCTAAAAGACAAACTGCACACAGTCCAGTAAGTCTGACACTAGGCTTATAAGAGAGGACTTTGCTGTTTTACTCCTCCTCGATATGATATCTCTTTTTTCTTCTTTGTTTTGGCAGAGCAGAAGGCATTCAAAATCATCAGGATAACAAAGCAAAAAAAAAAAAGACTTATTAGAAAAATAAGCAGGTAAAAACTTAGCCAGCACAACAGACAGGAAGGAACAATTGACAAAATACTGAAGGCTTGTGGATAGTACACGCACCAAAGAACTGATGGGGAGCAGAGAACAGGCAAGCACTCAGGAGTTGGAAAAAAGGTAACTTCTGAAAAAGAGGAAGGGTAGAGGTAAAGATAGATTGGAGTGCCACTTCAGAAATACATCTACTTTTGGAGTCCCCCGCATGTGAAAAGTTGGAAATCCAAATAGCATGAACTGATACAACAGTCAACTTTTCCAATAATAAATGTGAGGAAGCATATATGTTGTTGAAGACGATGTAAAGTCAAAGGTTTGCTGTTGATATTTTGTGAAACAGACACACAAATAAAGAAATAAAGAAATAAAAGTAGCACTATTCTGTAAACCACAAAGTATACACCACAAACAACAGTGATTTGAAATAAGCTTAATTGAAATAACACCTTTAGTCAATGTTTAACCAGCATTCTGGAAACTACAAATTTTGTTAAATAACATTAAATTATGTAAAATCTGGACATTTGGGTTAGAAAAAAAGAAGAAAAAAAACACAACTTAGATCACAGAGTGGGAAGTCTCCCCTTCTATTAAAGAAGTAATGGGCAATGCATAATTAAAAAATGTTTTCTACTTAGTAAATGGTAGTGAACATGCATAGTCTGCAGCAGCATGTTAAACCATTGTTGCTGTGAGCTGGAAGCCTGCAGAAGACAGCTCTTAAAACTCTAATGTGCCACAGCTGGCATGGCTGTGGCTGTAAACTCTAGTTGGATTTCTGATATTTTGGTTTGCTTTCATCAAGTATTATGCCATTTTATACTTAACTGAGTAATGCATGAGCTGGTTATTCCTTGAATAATCATTTTTAAAATTTGATGAAGAATCCTTCTTATTCTGAGTTGGTTAAAAGCAGTTGTTGTTTCCTTCTCATTTTGCTCTGTAGCCATGATAGCAACATTTGAGGATCCAGAGCAAACAGCAGTATGCATTCAAGGTTTTGACCACTATAAATGCAGCATGTGAGTATGTAGTGCATTGCACGGTTCTGCACTTGTCAGAGTATTTATGTACCCATATGACCAATAAATAATAAAGTACGCAAGGAAGTAGGATATGTCATTTTAGGTTCAGCTGGTTTTGGATTTACAACCAGCAAGGACATGCTTGCGTGCAGATTTCTGATTGAAAGATATATGTATGCAGTGTCAGATATTTATTTGCAGAGCCAGTCTCTGTTTCCTTTTGCTTTTGCGATGACTGCTGAGTCCCTTGTCCTTCACCCTTTCTCCCACCCCTCCCCTCTTCATCCACCTGTCATCACTCGCACTGATGAGGCCGTGAAACAGGTGGCTCAAGAATTCAAAATGACATAGGAGAGACAGAGACCAAACAGTTGTGTGTGTGTGTGTGTGTGTGTCTGTGTGTGTGTGTGTGTGTGTGTGCGTGCGTGTGTGTCTCTGTGTGTATATAAGGGAGAGAGAGTCTAAGTGCAAGAAAGAAATGGATAGGGATTTTGCCTGTGTAACTGTGTGCATGAAAGACTGACGAGGAAAGTTAGAGGCTAAGAAAACATGATAATAAAAATACTCTTTTGGTTATTTCATATTCTTGTCACTGCCCAGACTGTTAGCTTGCTGCCAGGACACCTAAATCAAGTTAGATTCAATGGACTCCATCTTAAAGCGTGGACTGTAACGTATCAGAGAAACACGGACAGACTGAACCACTTACAGAAGACAAAAGGATCCGCAGCTGGTTTTGTATAGTTAATTTGGGACAGATACAGTGTTTTCCAGTGATAAGAAGAAAATTAACATGGAGAATCCGGTTGAACACATCTCAGCATGGACTAGATTAAAGTTTCTCTGCTCTGCAGAATGAGAGCAAATCTACGTGGACATCTGTTCCTCAGAATTCCCAGCACCACTTGTGTTGTTTAAAATCCTATACTATGTCGTCTGGAGACAGCATGGCAGATCAAGAGCATGCTCTAAACGATGTCTTTCTCTGTGGCTTACTATGCAATTTAATTAAGTGTGTAAATGTTGTTGGAGGGATGTCGCAACTGTCGGTGGCTCTCCAGTCAATCCCTGAGGAGAGTCTTTCAGTCTTATCACTGTCTGCTTTCCCATCACTACTCCTCCTCCAAACACTCAAGTTATGTTCCAGAAAAAAAATCTTTCCAGCACTGATTTAATATTAGCAATTTATACTTGAATTATGGCTGAAGTGCTCTTCATTTTAGTGTTTTTGTGCTTTTTGGAACACTACGGAGATCCGGGGGAGAGTAGCTACAGAAAAAAAACCCCAACAAAACAAGAGTAGTATCTTGATAACATTGAATCAGTTATTTAACCAACGTTCATTTGGATATTTAAACATTTTGACAATTTTATGGTGAAGCCTCAGACAGCTGTTAGCAAAGTGTACATCTGGCTCTTAATTCTCCCAAAAGAAGCAACAGCCTTTACCCCCACAGTCTAAGTTGCTCTTGCATTTGGAAGCCAAAATAAACCAAACAAAACTGCCATATCTACATGGAGATGTCAGCCAAGTCATCTGTCCCTGCATTTTACAATTTGCTGCTGATGTCTTCTGTAATTAAACATACTGACTTTGTTTGCTGTTTGCATGCATTTGTCATTTGTGGACTGAAGGGTCCTTCCCTTTGTGGCAGATAATTAACACAGGTTTATTTCATCATTTGAGACCACATGGATAGCAGCTTTGGAGTTCTGTTATAGATAGTGAGTCGGTTGAGCAATGCTGGATGAGGCAAAAACCAGGACCCCATATGTTTCTACTCTTGTGAGGATTTGCAGCATTTTATCATGTCTTGTCCTGTCAATCCAGGTTTTTTTTCACAATGTGTGAGGCTACACAACCTCCCAGCAAGATAGGTTTCTAATACAAGTCAGTTCAACCACTGATTACGTTCCAGTACATCTCTTTTGGCCATACAGTATAACGGATACTGATTCGTGCAGAAAATTCCAAAATCGCACATAAAGCAAAGCTGACAGATTCAACTGCTGCATAAACACTTGCCTGCAAAAATGCAACATGCATTTTTAGCTGTTACACAATACGAATTGTCCAGCTACTCTGCTCAGTCCGAGTGTTTTGTACTGGCTGTAGAACGATAGTGAGCTGCTTTTAAAAGTAAACCAGCATTTTACTGAAAACAGCATTGAACCCAAAGCGTGACTCCTTGCAGCTTGATGTTCAGTTTGACAAGTTAATTCAGTTTTTATTCAACATGATCTTTTTTTCTGAAGCATCTAAATACACCATGAGCTCTAGCTCACCACACACACACACACACACACACACACACACACACAGTCTACATAAAGCAACAACACATGTAAACGACAATCTGATTTGAACAGAGGCGATCAAACAGACGGCCCAGGGAGAGGTGGCGCCTGTCATGTGGAATGGATCTCATTAAAAGTATGCCCCGGGTCACACTTTGATGGACGGGGAAACGTCACTCATCTGCCAACTAGATTAGCTTGGACTGAAACCCTGTCCCTTGTCTCTGCCCCTTGAGAACCCACAGCATAACAAGTGGGTCCAAGTAGACTCTTATGTGTGCCCCCCAGCCTTCATCCCACCTCTCACCTCTGCCTTGCCAATCACAGTAACAAACCAACACATCCACCTCAAATTTAGACACCTGCTGTGTTAAAAAGCAGGTGGTGGGCCTTTTTTTACCCTCATGTTTCCTCAGGCATATGAGATTGTTTTACCTCACATCCACCCAAAAATATCAACAAAATTTAATTTTGTCAGAGATGCATAGAGACATATCTCTTATGCCTGCATTTTGCGAAATTGTTTTGATGTTCAAAGTTACAACTAGTCACCAAATGCATGAAAAGAGCAGAACAGAAACATCTGAACAGAGAAGAATTTCTTGAAATGGTAAAACTTCCCAAGAAAGACAAAAAGATTCTAATTTAAGACTTATGAGACACTGAGTAACCATCTGGTGTTTGAGAAATGATGTCGATGCCTTTTGGTAGCAACATTCACAGCAGCTGAATCAAATCTCACAGCCGTATTATAAGACAGACATCATGACCAGACTTAAGCAGTGAGAAGCCTCTTGGATGGTTATAGGAGAAGTCATGTAAAATAACCCAAGGGTTTAAGTGAGAATTTTATTATCTCTGAGTAGACCGACAGTAAAATCTCTTTTGGTGGTTATCTTTATTGCCCCTAGTCCCAGAGGAAGTGTATTTTATACATCTATTTTTTCTATCTGTCAGAGGTAATGGCATTGGTATCCTAATGTTTACTTTTTTCTTTTGTGCTATTTAAGTAACCCAGCTATTTAATATAAGTGGTTTCCTTTTTGTCTCAAGAAAAAAATTGTATCCCTCTATTTAAAGATTATATACTTTTTCCTCTTCCGACAATATATTTTTCTGGAGCAAACTGTATTTTATTTTGTCAAATTGTAGTTGTCCGGACTTTCTATTTCTGTTAGTTTGAGCATATCATGATGTGAAATAAATGCAGGGATTCATGGGCATCAGAGTGACCTAAAAATGTATGCGCTCTCTTTTTTATGCATCTTCACAATAACTAACAAAATTTGTCCAAAGATAGGCTATTATAAGAGCCAATCTTTTATAGTATTAGTATAGTATAGTATTATAGTAAACTATAATAACTATAAATATTTTTCCATAATACTTCTGCAACATTTCTTAGATTTCATGTACTATTTACTATTGTATTTTTGTTTATATTCTTGCATCTTTTTTTTCTTTAAATAGTTTTTTGAATGCAGAAGTTGGAGCTGTGCTCCTGTCATACAAGCACAATAAAGTCTTAGAGGAAAACAAAAGAAACATAAATACAAAATACATCTCCTGCAAAAATAAAATCCCAAGTGAGATTCATATACAACTAACCATTTCATTAGATAACCCTAAAATAATTTCATTTCAATGGCACAAAAGCAAAAAAAATACATTAATTTAATTTCTTAAAATAATCTAAACATTGTAGACTCCTGAAGCCATGAAGACTTAGTGTGCTCCTATTCGGACTCTTCAACAATATATATATTTGCCAGCTTTATTAGCAACTGAAGTGTCTGTTTGCTCAATTTTGAGTGTGAAGTATAGAACGATATACAACACACTATAAACCAAGAATTTTCTCTTTCTTTCTCCTTCTCTTTCCTACACATAACATTTGTGTAGGATGTGTGGAAAAAGTCTGCTTGTGAATATATCATATTATATTGCATATTAACATCTTAATCGTCTGTTATTTGTGATAAAATGCATAAGATATTTAACCATATTGCAAAATTTTCTAGCGTGGGAATTTCAGATATTTATCTTCCTAATCTCTACCATGATGACCTTCGTCATAGTATTATATTTCATCTAATGTTCCACGACACAGAACAAGCCGCAGTGGGGCTGCTGGAAGCCAATGTTGCTCAAACTAAACACCAACAGCTCATTTGCATATGTTTAGTAATATGGTTTACAATTTAATTACCATAAATCCAATTTGACAAGCTTTTAAACGCGTAGACAGGTCATTCTTATAAAGATTAAACTGAACTAGAGAGCCACTGTCAACTTCAAAGATACCAGAAAATAAATAAGTTGTAGGCCTACCACTCTTGTATAATGGGAATCATAATAGGAACAGGGTAAAAATGGTACCTGTTCTGTTTCTTGGATAAACACTGATTACCATGTTTGTGTGAAATGGGTTTTTGTGTGGGACTTATGAGACAGGATGTTGGATCCAGAAGTGTTTTTCCTCACTCATGTATTTCCATCTTTTTAAACAATGTTCTCAATGTTGCTCCCACTTAAAATATAATGACCTTAAATAATTTTATCTTGTGGCTACTTCCCTCAACTATTTTGATTTAATTTCTAAGAAATCATGTTCTGCTGCTCAGTTTTCATCATACATAGGTCAAAATAAAAATAAAAAAAATGCAGTGGAGATGAAACCCGTGAGAGACTGTTCAAAACACTACAGATGCTAAATAGGTTAGCTACCATCAAAGCCGAAGAAGCAAAGTGAGATGATTTAAGGAGACATAGAAGTCCTCCAGCTGTTAGTCATGTGGAATTTCCAGTGAAAAAAGAGCTTGTTTAATAAAAATCTATTTTTTAAACCTGGGAAACAGTAACTTCCAGGACTCTGCCGGTTGCCTTGGTAACCTTGTACCGACAACAAACTTGAATTGCCTGGCCAAGAAACATAAGTTCTTGGAAACTGCAAATAGTTTTAAAAACGTGATTATTGTATTAGTTAAACAAACAGGATATAATGTTTCAGCTGCAACCATGTTGTCTTACCTAACATCCCACACAGAATTATGCCAGCTGATTCTTTATTTCCTGTTTTACTCATAAAACCGTTTGTACTGGCTGCAGCTTCACATTTACTAGATGAATCGGATGTTAAACCTCAGAAATAACACATGGCAATAAGATTAGAATCAAAATCCGATTAGTAAGAGTGTTTTACACAATTATGAACTGTTCCAAAGCCTGAACAAAGTTTGTTCGATGAATTAGCATGTAGGAAAAGAGATGAGGATAAAGTTGAGCAATGTGTCAGAAAAACTTTCGTTAAGGGAAAATTTATTGGCGGCCAAACATAACATGTTTTCTCAAGAATGTGGTAGGTCAGTTTTTTGCAAAAAGGGTCTGTTCCCAGATAGACTGTAACATATTATTACACTTCGGTAAATGCTGTTAGCATTCGCTATTCTTCCTGAGCATTCTACTTCTCTAGTCTTTTTTTTTGCTGTTGTGTTACAGAAAGAAATTGCTGAAATCGCACAGTGACCCACTGTTTATCCCAGCATTCCCAAGAGTTCATGTCTCCAGCAATAGACCTGTGGCATGATGCCCAGGACGGGGTGGGGGGGTGGGGGTGGGGGGTGTGGGGGGGTGGGGGTGCGGATGGCTCACTCTGACAGGCACGCTGGTCAAGGCTGTGCTACCATCGCTTAAAGCGGACATGGATTCTCAACAATCTCTGACACGCCGGCTGACGTAACACAAAGTCCATCTGAATTATGTCTAAATCCGAGGCTGGTCAAATTGAGAGACTGTTTTGGCAAAAGATGGACATAATTCGAGCTATTTACAGAGCTGAGGATGGGTGCAGAGAAATGTCTCAGTACTTAATAACCCACACTGGCATTTTTATTTGTGACAAGTCCTGCAGATATATGATGTATCTCACATTAAATCCAGGCTGGACTTTGACCAGCATGCAGTGTGTCATGCTACATGAATTCTTATTGATACAGGCCAAAATATTAAGACAGATTTGAGGATATGTCTCCTTTGAAACCTAAAGAGCTCACCACATTTGAAACCTGACAAATGCTCAAAACTACTTTGATTTTAAAAGACTTGCACCTTCCAAAAACAAATCAATCTTGAAACTGGAAATAATATTTAAGAAAATTCCCAGACACTGTTGAATAAACTCTGGCTTTCCTTTAGCAATCCAAGTGGACGGACATTTTTCCCTGCTGTGTGTGTATAGCATTAGGAAACTCACTACTGAAATCATTCTGCATACACATGACCTGATGCAGATCCTGCTAATATCAGCTCTGATGCAGACTTGTTGCCTTCGCATTTTACTCAGGGCCAAACTTGAGTTCATCACATGTATTCATTAGGAGTCTGATTGTAGTTAGCATTGTTTTTTTCTTCTACAGCTGGATTCCAATAGCTTGGCAGGTTTCCTTCACACAGATTGATTTTTAATTAGACTTTGTGTCTTTTGTTTTTCAATCCGGGTTTGAATATTTTTTTCATCTTTTGCTCATTCCTGTTTTATGCTCATTGTGTTGCACCAGTCAACATAATATGAATAAAGTTAACAACATATGGTCTGTGTTCATACTTCCTGGCCCTGACATGATCATGTTAACAGAAATATAACTGTCCAAATTAACTGAATGCTTATAGAGGCTGTATTTTTTAAAAAATTGAATAAGAAAATAGGATTTGGCCATGACAAACTGGAAATATGTTGGCTTTCATTAAGAGGTCACTGAGGGAAAATAATGGCCTTTAAGTTTTCGTCACATCAGCCTCAGGGTCAAAGGGCGCAGCAGTTGATGTGATATTAGCCCTCTTTTCCTGAGGGATTATGACTTTTAGGCATTGTTGCAACATGAGCTACCCCAACACACCATGCCTGGACTTCACTCTTGAGACACTCAGGACCTGGGTCACTGCTGGGTCTGACATGACCCCTCACCCTGCAGTACTTACTTACTGAACCACTGTTATGGAAAGTGATATGTATGGGAAATGTTAAGTGGCATGCATGCTTTGTTGTCTTTCTTTGAAATGTCTTGACATGTTGTTGAAGCATGTTAGTCTGAGTGAAACACAGCAATTAATTAGTTGTGGTATGTGAGCGTGACACAGATTTAGTTCTGATTGTGGGCTGATATGCTTCAGAAGCAGGAATGACTGAATGCTCAAAGTAACAATGCAGAAAGGTTGAACAGAAAGCCACAGTTATCACAATATATTTACTAATCCCTTCCTGAAAACAGTCGGGGGGAGCCCCACATGCAGTTCCTCCTGAGGCACAAAAGACCCACAGGAAGCCCACATTTCTTTAGTCCCCTCTGACATGACTTCAGTTGAGGGGGGCTAGATTGGTGGAAACCTTTTATTACCCAGTCACTGTCAGATATTTCAGTGTTAGGATATGGCTATTTGAATGACTGAAAGGGAATAGAAGGATGCTTTTCTTTAACTAACAAACTCATTTGGTGTTTGTCGAACTGTAGCATTACAAAGAAGCACATCAGCACTTTTAAAGTTATGATCTGTAAAATATAATTGTGGTTAACAAGTCCAAAATAGGGAAAGCTGTGCACCTAAAAACAATAAATAGTGTCTCAAAAGAGCAAATGATCAAAAAAACTGAAGACGCCAAATGAAATTATGTAACATTATCTACCGGTCTGTAATTGGCACATGTGCATTATTCTTTAAAGCTGTGGACTGGTGTTGACTACAGTAAAATGATACGGACACTTTTTTCTGGTTCAGAATCGCATTAAACAGCATGCTGGCACCAAATCTTTCAACATTCATTTATTTTTCCTACTCCTAATAGACACTCAGCTGGACTATCTACATCTGCATCTTTTTCTCATTAAATATTGCCGGGTAGCCTGCGTTTATTCACAGCAGCCACAGAGAGGGAGCGATCAAGTAATCAAGCTCCTGCTTCTCACAGGTTGTTGCCTTACTTGCGTTTGCCTCACTCAGTGAGATACCACTTTCTGCCTCCCCCTTTAATCATCTGTCATCAGCGCTAATGCAGAGCGACTGCTGGGGTCATGTAGGAAATCAGCCACATCTTTAGTGTCACTTCTCATTAGCATACAAAGTCAGGTGACACTTTACCGCTCAGTCACTGTAGATCTTTAGGGACCTTTTGGTGATACCTTATGAGTGTTTCCTGATGCATTATATTTCTTAAGCATGAAAAAAATGTTCCTATGCTTAGGAATCGGAACCATATCTGTTACCCTGAGGGTTTGACTCTTTGCCTTTTCCCCTTCTTAAAGATCTTTCTCTTCGTTCACACAGCTGGAGGAATCCTCCATCTCAGCCACAATGAGCTCTCAGGCAAAGTTGAGTTCCTTGCCTGCTGGTGGATGCAGTTTTCAATATTTATGAAGCTTAAGCCTGACACTCACCTGCAGTGCAGCGTACGAGTGAGAGGAAGGGTGGGAGAAAGACCTGGTGCATGTCTGACAGCCCACCATGGAGAGAGAGCTGCTGACACACTGATGTCTCTCCCTCATCCTCCCAACATGTACGTCAGCCAAAAGCCACATGTGTGTCAATGCATCGGAGCTCATGCGGGGTGATGAGGGCTCTGCTCTACCAACAGCAGAGTAAATTCTAGATACTTCTTCTAACCGCCTCCATCCAAACATGAGCTACGTTTTGCCTCCCTTTCAGTTCCACAGGCACAGCTGGAGCTACCAGATGTGCAGGGGTTATGGGTTACACAGAAAGTTAAATTCATTGTTCTTGTCAATATGGTTCCAAAGCTCAGGTTATTTGGAAAAACACAACTTGTTGAAAAATGATAAAAGCTTCTTTGTTTTAACTACTAACCTTATCCCTAATGAATTGGTACCACCTTGGTACCACCAGCACCAATTATGGTTAAACATGAACAGATACAGGATTTCAGTCACCTGAAAAAAGGGGGAATACTAAGTTTCTTGTTTGTGTATTTATATAGTGTGTATTTCTTTGGTATATTCATACACCCCAAACTCCTCCCACTGTGATCAGAATATTCTGAAATAGCAATTACTGAATGCAAATAATATCTGAATCTTTGTTATTAATAAACCACATAATAATAATAATAATAATAAGTATAATAATAATAATAATTATTATTATAAGTATAATAATAATAATAATAATAAATATAATAATAATAATAATAATAATAATAAATATA
>JAVQJG010295332.1:0-47772 GCA_036024015.1 Craterocephalus amniculus | reverse complement strand
ATAGATAGATAGATAGATAGATAGATAGTTTTTATGAATAAGAGGTCTAAATGAAGAAGCATGGGGTACTAGTATGGCTCACAGACCAGTGAGCCTGTAGCTTCAAGCAGCAGAGGAAGAGAGAACATAAAACACCAAATGTGACAAACTCAACGCGGATTTGTGTGATATGTCTAAATGGATGCAGCGACACCGTGTACGTGAACTCACACAGATAACTGGGCTATGTAAAACAACATACAGTAAATCAGGCAATAACGACGACAAACCGTCTGGAAAATGGACGCACATAGTGTAGCAAGAAATCACTTCTTTCTTCCCTCCCTCCTTCCCCGTGTCTGGATGACAAATCCTATCCTGGAGTAAATATTTTGAGGATAATTGAACTGATTGTTATTTGCATGTTTCTCTGTCTTGAATACAAAGGCGGCGGCGTGCCTCTGCGCACTCATAATGACTTTCAGACCATTCGCAAGATATTTTCATAATGTGGCGACTCTTGAATCGTTAATATGCAACTCTGTGGAAAATGTCAAGATGCATTATTGATTTTGGCCTGTCTTTTGAGTTTTTTCTTATAGAAATCTTTTAGCACAATAAATGTGAATTATATTGAGGCTGTGGATGTTCACAAAATAAGCCTGTTTTTAAAATGTGACATCAACTGACCTCAACGCTCCATTTTAATCAAGCTCACCAGCGTTGACTAAGAGCCCTCTAAAGCCTTCCAAATTCTGGAAGGAATAAGAAATGTAGAGAATAATGAAAGGAGGGCAAATGCGAGAAAGAAGTGCCGTGAAATGTGTGTTTGACAACATGTTCGTGGCTTTTTCTGTAGACACTTTGTTGTAACTTGAACGTATAGATTATTGAAGACTTCTCTGAGAAAAATTAAGATAACTTTCGGGTCAGTGGTTCACTATTGATCTCATTCACTCCATCCTTTGCAGGCCGGTTATTCAGCAGCACCCCGCTGTGGATACACACTACATTTCAGTCTATGCAGTGTTAAGCCCGCATTCTGGCCACAGAGAGCCTCTGTATAGTCTACGAAATGTCTCTAAATGTAATCACAAACGAACCGTAATTAGACAAGTAATTACCGGCGTAATTAACAGCCTCTTTCTGCTCGCTGTGCTTTGATATGGTCGGCCTGTGCGCTCTGCGCTTTATGGCACACAGGCAGCAGCGGCGGCAGAGGATGGTCTTTATTATTATTGCTGGAAACCCATCTGGTAATAGTCTTACCCGAGACCTCATCCCCCCTAATCAAGGTTTTAATTAAAGACGGTTGAGGGCCACGGAGAACATGAAGGCCAGTAATTAAGACTAACATTGGACCCTAACAGATGCAACCGTCCTCCTGTGTTGATTCAAAAAGGAAGCACACAAATCTAGACGCACACATTTATCTATGCATAGATTTAATATTCAATAAATAATGGCAGTTAAACTATGATTTAGGGTTGCTGCTCATTTGAATGCGCTATGACAAGAAGCGGAACTCATAAAAAAGGGGGTGGGGGGTGGGGGGTGGGGGTTGTGGGGGATTGTAATCATTATTATTTTTGCTTTACACCTGCAGTTTAAATCAAATTCAGCCTGTATGTTACTCGTATTCAGGCAATAGAGGGCTCAGATACTGTTCCGCTAACGAGGGAATTTTTTTCTACATTTGTTTGTGGGTTTTTTGTTTTGTTTTATTTATTTATTTATTTATTTATTTTTTTATTTCCAACTGCGGGCACAATACAGAAGGCCTGCCGAAATTCTAATATGAAATCAGAATAGCATTGTCAATTAAGAAAGAAAGTTTGAGAGATTATTATTCATGTTTCTTTGACGTGATGATGAGGACAGCTGCAGGGTTTTGTCACTGGAGAGTCCCTGATCAACTCACATTAATGTGATGCCTGTGCATCAGCCCGGCATCTGATGGTCCGAAAGGTGGTGGGCTCTACGATATCAATAAAGGTTGATATGGTATTGTCTATAATTATTCATCTTTAAGATGGACTTTAATAGAGAATGACAAATGATGATTTTAATCATGCTGATGTCGTTTTACCTGAGTGTTCACATATTTCGTGTAGCGCGTAAAAGTGAGTCCCGAAAAACAACCCAATCAGAGAACATATACAAAAACTATAACTCTTGCACGTGTTCAGCTCCCTCCGTTCCTCCAACTTTTTATCCGTATGGCACACACGCATCCACACGCACTCAACTACATCTCCCTCCGTAATTTGTATTGTGAAAGTTAGAATTTGGCCCCCATCAGACGGGCAAGCAGATGGGCAGAATTTTAGCCAAAATCCCCCGCAAAGTTCCTCCGCCTGCTGTAGCACCACTGGAAAAATATACACCAAGATTGCACTTTGGCTTCTCGACCTTGTCACATCTCCCTTTGCAAATAAGGTCCACCACGTGGATTGGAAGTAAAACACTAAGTTTTGACAATCACCACTCTACATTTCACCTGCAAGCACATGCGCAAGCATCTGGAGACAAGACGGTCTTGCTCTGTCTGTGGTGTAGAAAAAGTGCCTATAAAGTGTGTCTAAATCAGCCAGCTTGAGTGGTTTCCGGTTAGAGGAATTGTTGTTTCTGTGCTAATTGTAGTCAGATTAAAAATGTCTTTAGATACTCAAGAAGGTGATAACATGATGAGGTGGCCATTCAAAAGTAATCGTGAAAGAAATAAGAGGGGGCATTTCCGTAAAAGTAATTAAATCAAAATCCAAGATTGTATCTGAAGTCTTACTTCGTGTAAACATGATTCTGAATATGATTAAAAACATCTTCAGACGACAAGAAAGAGTAATAAAAAAACGCAACATTAAAAACTATTTGCCCTCTGTGTAGCAGCTGCTCCCAGTCTGCGCTCCGATACTGCTCCATTTGTGGAGCTTTTCTGCCTCCTAGCGGTCAGTAAAGCATCTGACACTTCTGAGGGAGAGTGATGAGCATTGTCTCCTGTGGAAAAGTGGCAGTTTTTTAAAAAGGTTGATTGATCTGAATAACTTAAAACTGTTGAGAATGTTGGAGTCTTTAGTTTATTCACAACTGAAAGCCTGGCCACTCTCGCAAAAGAGATTTCTAATCTCGATGAATCTTTATCTGGTTCAATAAAGGAGAAATGATGTGCTCATAGCAGATTTGGCTACATTCATTGTAAGACTCAGTTTAGTGTAATTACTTATTCAACTCACAGCTTATTTTACTGAAGGGGGGCCATTTAACCTATTTTTACAGATTTCTTCACTATAGATAATGTTACTTTATAAGAGCTCTGGCATTTGATGTCATTATTTGAGTCAGCGTATAATTTCTTTCCATTACACCTTGAAGCTGTTAAAACATTTTCATGAGTTTATGCAAACACTAAAATTTCAATAGCCACTGACATATATTGATATTTTTGCTGTCACTGTCATACATTGCTCATTGATGCAGTTAATGTATGTCTGTAGTTCCCTGTTGTATCAATAGAAATGACCTGTCATCTCACTTCACAGTTTATGTTGGCAGACTGCATGTATCCATCTTCTTCTCAAGGTTGTAATGCTGCTAGAAAATCTGCAGGTTGTTTTCAGTAGAGCAGCTGATATAATGTGACATCTAATAGAACTCCAGGTTTTAAAAAAGGCGATTGATCTATTCAATATAAATATTTCTGAATCCATCATAAATTTTCTGAGACCCTTAAGTCAAAATGCTTTTAGACTTATTTTTCTTTGGTCATTTTTTTGTGTCAGACCATCACCCACAGGACACAAATGAAGTTTCTCATGATCCATGGAATAATAAATTATAGAGCATACATAGTGTGAATAATAGATGATGACCGTTCTTTAAAAATTGAATACATACAAAGGCTGCAGATTTGAATTTTAGTGTAAGACTGGACTCAAAGCAAAACCTAAAACATCAGAGCCTATAGTCTAATTTTAATACATATATTTATTATGCAGACAGTGTATGTTAGTGACATAAACCCTGATATCGAAGTTCAAACTACGCTGACAGGTTTTGGGGGAATTTAAGATTCTCCATTGTGCTGCATTTTGCCATATGAGCACTGACCAGTAGGCATACACACGTTTTTCAGCACCATCATTTGTTATAAGAGAGCAGCTCTGTACACATAGCTTATTGCTTCAGGTACACTAGAAGTAGAAATGCAATTACCCTTAATATCCCAGTAATGTAAAAAGAATGAGATTTCATTTTCCATCTGGTTGCATGGAAAGAAATGTCAAATGTATTGGATTGAGACCACTGTTTTAATCATCAAGGAAGCACATTCAGGTTGATGAAGAAGGGTTAAGGTTTGGCTGCTCATGCATAATTCAGCCTATTGATCGGATGGACCACAAGTTCATGCGACCGAATGCAGTATGAAGCCTCATTGATGTTTTGTTTTTTGTTTTTTTACAAATCAGCTCCAGTAGAAAAACAGGTATATTCAACTTTGAAATGTTGTAATAGCCCATATAGAGCATTATATTAGGGAATAAGTTGGCATGTTTTCATGAAAATAAACAGAAGATAGCTGATATTTTAGCTTAAGGTATATTTGTATTACCTACAGACAGACAAGTGCAGCAGAATTTTATCATGTGACAGCAAATGTGTTTCTCTCAGAGGATCTCTGTCTCTTTGTCTTTTCCTTTTCTTTCTTTCTCTGTGCAGGGAAGGAGGCTGGCATTTACTTGACAATTTCTGCCTTTAAGTGCAGGCTTTAAGTGCAGTGTTTTTTATCTACACCTAAGATAGCTACAGACCAGGACAATTTAACAGGCAATTTAACTGACCGTGTGTTAGTGAAGCTGTCTGAGTCCCACTCTTTGCCAGAGTGCCATGGCATGATGGATGTAGGCAGTCTGGGCTAGTTGAAAAGATACACACACAAACACGGAGACACACAAACACACACACGATCCACTGAATACACCTACACACCGCCCTGCCATATTTTCCAAATACAAACACATATGGGCCTATCCACAGCCAACCCCCTTCCATTAAGTCAACATCTTGTGCTGGCGGTTGGAACAGTGCAGGGCTGGAGTCAGGTCGTCCAAATCCGTCAGTAAGAGGAGGCAGAGGCGTTTGTCATCTTCCTCTCTGGGCACCATCCTCCTGGAAGAGAGAGAGGGACGACAGAGGGTGGTGGAGCTACGAAGCATCTGGCTTTGGTAGCTCGAGCTGCAGGGAGAGAAGGGGACAGGAGCTGCACTGCAACCCATGGGAGACACTCTTTCTGCAGCCAAAATACTCCACTATCCTTTCTGCTGGATGAAGAAGCGGAGATGCAAGTCAGGGAAAGTTTTTGCGGATGTCGATTAACCAAAAAACATGGAACCAGGATCAGTCGTGAAAGGAAAACCTTGATAATTCTTCCTTTATTCCCTCTATTGCAGAATTTTGGTCATTATTCCTGTTTTTACTCTAATCTAACACTGACCTCCTGATGTGACCCACTGAGAAGAATTAAGATCATTAGTATGCAGACACATCTATTAACATCCCATTAAATTAAGGCCTCTGTGGTTGTATAGCAATACACCATCCTCTGCCACAGAAATACCCTGTAGCCCCAGCAACAAAAAGCTGGAAACTGCATTCATGGTGCATGCACACTCTTGGGCACAGTTTGCCTCAAATATGCCACAGAGCAGAGAAGGTGCAAAAAAAGTACTTTAATGCCAACTGACTAGAATGTTGGACCAGAGGAAAATGTCACCCAAATGATGACCCATAAATCACAGGCCGCAGTCATGCAGCCAAGGCCTGGAGATAGTCTTTAGCATCTAACGTCAGCACGCAAATTATGTTTAGCCACTGGCAAACATTTAGCACCAGACTCTTTAGCCTCGGGGCACTTTTTCACAGATCTATGCATGATTAAGAGCTCGGGGACAGCATTTAGTATTGGCACTTATTGTCCTAGTGGCTTCAGGGGTTTGGTCTCTGGCCATGTAGTTATGTTGACTGAAGGAAAGAGATTGAATTAGATGTTTTCAGGGAGGAGATGAAAAGTCCTCAGAGGGACAACACATGCATTGTCTTCTTATTGTGATGTGTGACCTTTACTGAGGGAAGAGTGAGGGGTTGAGAAGCCCCTCTCCTCACTATGAGATGTCCTCTGGGATTAATTAACCCCATTCTTCCATTAGGCTTCTGGGACTGCACATCAGATTGGGAGGAGTCTCGCAGGAGTCTCCCTGCACTTTCCCACTGATATCTACCAGGTGTAAAACAAATGTATTCTTTTTTAATTAAAACCCTTTTTGTTATAATGTATTTCTGTGCATTATAGTGTGGTTTAGTCCTGAATTGGCTTCTGCGACTCAATTTAAACACTCTAAGCCATGCTTTTTGACAAGTCAGAGACACTAAAAAAATGAATAGGCTACCTCTAGCTGTTAAAAAATACAAAGACCTAAACAACAGTATTAAGACACTGCTATGCTTAACAGAAAAAGCTAATGAACAGGCACAGATCACAAGCATTTGTTTGATATCTCTAATGATATGTCAAGGGGGATGTCATGTGCTATTGTTCTGATAGCCTATAGATGCATGTCTGTATGTGACAAATGAGAGAACACAATTCATCATGGTTTTTTTTGTTTTTTTTCCCCCCAAACTCAGTCCATTAATGTCAATCACATGGACGGCTGCTGCAAGCCAGAGGCAGCCAGCTCGCACAGAAAGCACCGGTCCCCACAGTCTCATGATGACGGTCCCCAGACGGTCACAGCTCCAGCTAATCTTCTTTTCATGGTCTTCATTACGACCTGTCAGGACATAAATTGACAGTAAATTGCCATGTTCATTAACGCTGCACTAAAACAGCATCCTTAATTCCCTCCTGCCCCTCGTGCAAATGTTAACATTTAATAGTGACCAAGAGGATCAATTACAATGCTGCATGGAGCTGTGCTGCGCACCAACACAGACAGGCCCCCACATTCATATTTTCACCTTAATATGCCTCCTCAAACATTATGTCCTCTGTTGATGACCAACTCTGAAGAGTCATTCAGATAGACACTTGCTCACTGCATATTTTCAGCTCGAGTAACGATGGGAAGGAAGGGCCATGCTTCATAGAGCACTGCAACAACAGAGTCTGGAGTCTGAGCCTTGCTGCGGCCTTTGCCATATAACACAGTAATTACTAGATCAAATCTGTTCAAACTGAAGCAACGCTGTTCTGTGATCCCTCCTATACTAATCAGCACGCTGAGGTATGGCTATGCGACTATAAATTGCTGACTTAATTAAAACCAGGACCTCTCTGTCATCTAATTACAGGGAGAAAAGGTTATTGCTTCAATGCAATTTTCCAAATATGATTCCTTCACAGTTATTAAAGGCTCAGGCGTCGTTTATTGTTTCAGATTTTTCAATATGGAAATGGCCCCGGTGACAGACGTAATGACTCGGGGAAAACGCTTCATCTCGATAGTAGTCTGGCACGGCCATTTGTCTAAGATAACTGGAGCGGACAGGAACGGGGAAATGTCATGGGAGGCATCCCATGATTGCCTCCACTTTACAGTTGTCATTAAACAGTGCAAAGGTTTCTTTTCACCTGTGTGGCAGCAATGAGAAGTTTATTAATGTCTCCAGAATAGCATAGGTGTTGAGTTATTGGAACTATGAAAATTAACAAAAAAGAGGAAAACTGAGGAGAGTTATTTAGGTGATGAGTGTATATTCTGTTCTATGTTGTTCACTCAAACCAGTATTCAGGATGACAGCACACCAAAAAGATTAGCCTAGTACGCAAAAATCACAAAAGTGAAAAACAAAACAAACAAAAGAGCAAAACACCACATGAAATACCCAAAGAACACAAGACCCCTCACAAACTACAATATTCTCATTAGCTGTTCATAGAATACCTGTGATGTACATTTCATGCATCTGCTATGGGTTAGGGGTTTACCAGAGCAACACCAGAGATCAGCAGCAGGTTGCCTGCACATTCTTCATCCAGTCTATGGTTTTTGTCAGGAACAGCAGCAGCAAACTGTGCATGCAATCAATTGAAGTTGATGAGAAAAAAAGTTACAAAATGTTGGAAAACTAAGAAAGTTTTGCTCTCTGATAACATCATTTTCTGTGTGCGTACATCAGATCATTGCTAATTTCCATCCAGCCAGCCGTATTCTTTTGCTTGTCCTGGGTCGGGTCATGGGGGTGGCAGGCAAAACAGGGAAGCCCAGACTTTCCCATTTCCTCAGACACTTCTTCCAGCTCATCCATAGGGATCCCGAGGACATCCCTTGCCAGCTGAGAAACCAGACCCTCCAGTGTGTCCTGGGTCTTCCTCGGACCCTCTTCCAAGTGGGACATGCCTGGAACCCCTCATCCAGGGACAGGGAATAACTGAATTTCATTAATCATATGATTAATTGGGCAATAATGTGTTTTATCCATATTATACTGTGCCCCTAGTGGATGGGTAAAACCCACAAGTTAACAAAACAGCTTAGATCAAGAGCTTTTTATAAAAGTTGGTCCTATGTATTCAGTCCATTTTGTTGCTAAATTATAAGCCTTCAAATATACACTTAGGTCAAAGTTCAAAGTATGTTTTTTAAAGGGGCCATGTCAAGCGTTCATGCTCCAGATGAAGACGTTTCCAATTACGTGTTTGGTTTACTGAATGCTAATTTAGAGTCAGCAATCTCCGTAGGACTGCTTAGTTCTTTTCATTCAATAATCAAATTTGGTTCCAATTTTAATTGGGAATATGAAGCAGCCTTTTTATTGTGATTTTGCCTTTAGTCACACTTTTAATTGTAAAATAGCTGTGTCCCAATTTTCAACCCTTCACAGTGCGGATTCGATATACTCACAGTGGTACCTGTCCCATTCCTAAAGATTGCAAAGGAGCCTCAGAGCTTCCACCCTACAGATCCGGACTCCATTTGACTTGTACAAGGCTGCTGGCAGTGTTTCCAGCTCTTATGAGAGAAACAAGAAATGTCACTTGGGCGTTTGTCCTGATTCTTGATGTATTGTCATCCATTCAGTTTATAGTCTGCTGAATTTTAATTTATTTAGTTTTTTTCTCATTCTGAGTTTGGCGTAATGTCCCTTTGCCTGTTCAGTGAGCTCTTCACATGTTTCTAGCTGCATGCAGGTGCAGTACTGCTGTCTTTCAGCAAGTTCAAAGGGCTATTTACATATTCCCTCAGTTATTTGCAGGCATTGTCCCCATCTCTGCTGTGTGAAGTTGTGCATGACAGTGAGGGGTCATGGAGACCAACAAAGCCACACTTGTAAGTGTGTGGATCCTGAATTGTTAAACTGTAGAATCAAAATTCTGCGAGATTTAGTATTTGTGGATTTGCAAGTGGTTAAAGAAGTGTCTACTATCTGATCTAAGAAAATGCTCATTTTAAAGGGGGACTCTCAGTGGAAATTTCTGGCTCCATTTTCTTTGCTTTTTTAATGTTGCAATCTGAAGGAATTAACGGGAAGAAAGGAGGACTATAGCAAATTCTTGCACATTAAGGCCCTGATTCACTGATTTGCTAAGTTCCCAAATAGAGAGAGTAAAATTGCATGTGCTACAAATAAATTGCGGCTTGCAAATTTGCTTTGTTATAACAGTGATAAACTCACTTTTTTATTTTTTTTTGTTTTATTATTGTTTGTGTGTTGTTGTTGTTGAAATACTTTACCTATTTTGTCATAAAGTAATTTAGCTGAAATTGTTTAAATACATTTTGGGCACTTTAAAAAATGCATTCTTTAATATGGGACCAAAGCTGACAATTTAACTGTTTTGTATTTCCATTATTTACTCTTTAATATAATCAAGGAAACTTGAACAACTTTAAAAGACATAGACATATTGTTGGACTTTTTTCTTCAAATATCAAATTTCAGTTAATTAATTAATTTGTTTATTTATCCATCCATCCTAATCGAGATTTTTGGTATCATGCACATTTTTTAGGTCTCTGTTGAAATGCCTAGAAGTCTTCTAATTTAACATTTAACTTATATGACATTTAGTTATTTTCATTATCTTTGTGACTCAGAGTTGGAAAGGGAAGCCTGCAAATGAAACATGCAACAAACAACACACATCTACTTCAGCGGTCACTTGGCTGAGCTACAAATTCAGTTTTGACTGCAAAAGCACATTTAGATGATGGCATTATTCTCTATTTTCACTCAAAGTAGAATTAGGCTATATTTGCTCATTTTGACCAGAGGGTATTGGTGAACATAGTGTTGTTGGGGTTTTACTGCGGTT
This sequence comes from Craterocephalus amniculus, assembly GCA_036024015.1. Classification (NCBI taxonomy): domain Eukaryota; kingdom Metazoa; phylum Chordata; class Actinopteri; order Atheriniformes; family Atherinidae; genus Craterocephalus; species Craterocephalus amniculus. The sequence continues at coordinate 37,481 of JAVQJG010295332.1, read as the reverse complement.
TAAGAACATTTTACATAGCCTATTATTGGCGGTCACATCACTTCCAGTGAACATGAATTCAGTAATATATATCTTACTTGTCATGTTTAACTTGAAATGTCTATATACAGTATAAAGAAACTTCAGCTCTCACTGAACTAAAACTTAATTATTTGATTTATTTGTAAATCATGTGTAATACAGAAGTGACAGTTTGCATTGGGCAACAAGAGGTCACAACAGAACAGTTTTACTATATTTTGGACACTAATGTCCTGTGTCTCTCACCATAGGGTTTTCTTAATTACATTAACCAAATGCATTTTGCAGTGTGTGCAATCTCATGGTTAAATGAACATCCCTGTAGCTGCACCCCCCCCCCTCCCTCCCTCCCTATTCCACAGTGAAATATTCATGCTGAAAGCCACAACTTCCTATTGACTCTCTTTCCAGCATGTTCATGCTTGGAGTTGTCCAACCATGGTACTATTGTCTGAAAGCAACCTTTAACATGTACACCCCAAGAGACACCAGTATTGCCTGATCTCCAAAAAGGCAAGATGACTTGCCTATATTCTAGTGAGACCATCAGCACAACTGAAACCCCAAAATATCTATTTTACTGCCGCAAGAAAATTGAAATTCCTGTTAAAGCTCATCTTTGTACTTCTATTGTTTAGTTCTAACACTAGCACATTGTTGTTTTAACATAACACAAATTAACAAAGTTTTTATTATTCCATATACTGTTAGTATATTTTGCTGCTGCATCTCACTGGAAAAAATATTTTACTTCACATCAGCACAGCACACTGATTCAAATTGACTAGGCAGGACTAATTTAAATACATGAACTATTCATTAATTGAATAAAGAGGGTAGTTAGCCCCAGGGCCTCTTTATAATCACAAACTGGGGTGTACTATTTATGCAAAACAGCAAAGTGCCATGTGTTGGCTTATTATGCTAATGATGAATGGCAAAATACATGTTTCTCCTGCCCACGAAGGAGGATTAGGCATGCGAGTGTCAGCAAGTTGCTTCCAGTGTACAGACTGTGCTGCTATTCCATATAACAGCATATTGAAATGCAGTAATGTGATTTTTCTCATTTTTTTCATGTAGCTTCAATGTGATCACATCTGTCTAAACACACTAAATATTTCTTTCTCAAAATAGTGTTACCAATGGAGACTATTTAGCACAGCACTTAAGACACTTAAGGTCATAAAAAAGAGAAGAAAGTACACCCTCTTCATTCCATTTCTATGTTTTATTTATTGGTGATGAACATAAATAATGTCTAACTGCAGATGACATTTTACACTCTGCTATGATTTTCTTTTTGCAAAAGCCAAAATGCAAAAACACTGTATGAAAAGATTAAGTACATCAAATGACTCAATTGTCTAACCCCATGGCAGCAACATACTCAAAGTAAAACATTTTTACATGATACTATATTATCTGCATAAGAAATTTCACTCAATTTTCTTTCCAAATTTGCTTCAGTTTATTGGGCCTCATTTACCAGTGGTTCTTAAGAGCAGATGTTCGTAAATCTACTGAAAAACTTTTTATGACAATTGTGCCATTCACCAAAACTTCTGTACCTTAAAATTGTTGGTAAGAAAAAATCAAACACTCAGATGGACTCTTATCATCTGCATGTTGACAAATCTGAACAAAATCAACATTTGTGATATTTCTACTGTTCAGTTCATTGTATATGGAATTATGATTTTTAGAGTCACGCCGGTCGGCCGCTGTGCACACACGCACATCCAGGAAGTACAACATGCTGCGGTTTGGCCTCTAAATATGTGTTGTTTCAAGTAAATTATGGATGCTACCCACTCAGGACACTTGGATTACAACGGACGAGCAGTTTGGAGGAATATTGACAAGTATTTGTGGACTTTTATGGACGCTATTTCTGTTCAACATCATTTTAACCGAACTGACGCGAAACTAAAACCTCCCCATTTCTCCGGCTACATGATAAATATCAAGAAAGTGCTCCAGAATTTTAATCAGTATGAGGATGAAAAGAAAAATGAAGAAACATCATTCTGAGGGTGAAGTATTCCTTTAATGGTCAGTTAGAACAGGAAGCTGTGTTTATATTATTTGAAGCTCATACGTAGTCATTTATAACTAATTCGTCACAAAATTGTGGGAAATCAGGCTTCACATCTTTATTATTATCATCTCTTGTTTTCATTCACCTTTTTGCCATCCTGGCTGTTGTTTCTCCTTAAAGGTCTCACAGATGGCTGTGTGTTTGCACATGGCTGCAAGGCTCATGATGTTTTATGGGTATTTACCTACACAAAGTAGCGTCAGGTGGTCTGTCCTTTCAACTTAGAAGACTGTTATTCATCAAAGTTAAGAGACAAATTTGTGGTCTACGAACACATTACGGGGGCTTCTCATAAAAGACTTCTTAGGTACAATTTAAAAACAGATTTAAGAATATTTGTAAGTAGATGTTGGTGAATGAGGCCCACTGACATTTGGTCACAGTTCATGTGTGTCTCAAAGGGACTATACCCGATTTCACGTCCGGCTAGCTTAGTTAGCGATAGCGGCTATTTTTCTTTAGCTTTTGTGTGACGCTTTTTCTTCGCTAAGGGGTTTAACTTTCATAATTTGACTCCGGATCCCTAGTGGGACGCTATTACTGGCTGGACGTTCCAAAAATTAACCCGGCAGAGCGTGTCACGCCAATGCTAAAAAAACTAGCCGCTTTTGTAAACTAAAATGCCCTGAATTCGTACATATGCGCAATCAATGAGTCATTAATTGTAATGAAATTACCCCTTTTACCACATACCACGTAGAAAGCCGTTTTTCTTAAAGATTAAAATATCAGGTATAGTTCCTTTTTAAAGAACTTGATGGACATTCTCCATGGACACTGTTGCCTTCATCTTGATGAAACTTGATGTAGATATTTTGATTTTATCACAGGCCTTAGGAGAAGAAGAACTTGGAGTAAACATCGATGTGGAACTAGGGCTTTTTGAGGAGTTCTGTAAGTATATCTGCTTCAGACCTAATTACTTCACACTCAGAAATAATTATTAAGTAAAACTATCTTGAATTTTTAGTCTTCTTGTAAAGAAATTTTCTGTTTTTCAGAGTTTAGATCCATCCACCGTTTCAGTCTGAACGAAGAATAGATTTGATCAACAAGTGTAGAGGCATCAAGTACCTGAACTGCAGGTGAGGTTGTACTGAAGTGCATTGCACCTGGAGATGGAAAATGCCCTGAAAATCTTCCAAATGTAATCTAAAATATGTACAACATCAATTGAAAGCTACAGATGGTGAATTGGACTGGAACCAGCTTTAAATCCTTGGACCGCAGCAAAACCTGACCTGCACATCAACCAGTCACTAAGTCCTGGTGAGTAATATCAGGCTTCACACATGTTCACATGCATGAAATGCACCTATAAAAATCTAAGTTGGTGTGTTTTTTTTTTTTTTTAAGGCAAGTCCAGAATGATGATTAGAAAGCTGAGATCTGAACTCTTCCCAGTTCGGTTTATGGACTGAGACTGAGCCTTGAGGAAATTGGATGTGATGTGCCATAGATTTCTGCAAACTCTGGACTGAGCTTCTTGAAATGTTTGGTTTATTTGTCAAGTTTCTTTTGTTTTGATATACAATTTATCAAAAATGGTGCATATATGCATGCTTAAGCTGTTACAAATGAAATAGTTTAATGAGAAGTAAAAAAAAAAAAATCAAAGTTGTCCTCCGAAGAGGGGGGGATGGTGGCGGGCCCAATTGTTTTTTTTTCAAGATCGTTACATAGTTATCAATATTTTATTTGCATGATTAAACTGTTTAAAAATAATGAAATGTTAAAAATAATGAAGTTTACCTCCGAGGGGCTTTCGCAGTTTCTCAGGAGAGATCCCAGTTCAGGTACTGACAGGGGAAATCTGTACTTTCTTGCTCTGTCCCTTTTTGTTTGCTCTCTCCTTCAGAATGTCTTCAAACTTTATTTGCTGAATCTGCCGCGGTGCGCGTTAAATGGTTTTGACATCCGCTTGCTAGAGTGACACGATGCGTAAAACGAATAAACCGCTTTAATGCTGCGCAGCATCCCAAACTAAGATCGTAAAGCGTCTGACTTTTCAGCCATAAAGCTGCATTATAAATGAGTCTTTTTTCTGCGTGCACATTAATAAAACTTGGGTTGTAACACTAAAGTCTTTTTTTAATCTAATGTCTTGAATTTGTATTTCAATGGAAAATTGAACTATTTTTCAGGGGTACTTTGAATAATCCTGTACATTTTGGTAGGTAAATAAACCTGTTAAAGAAACTGAGGAATAAAGTGTTTACTTTCTGACCTGTCTCCGAATCACCTCATTTCTGTAAACATTTGTCCACTATGAATGTAACAAATGTTAAGGTTTCTCTAAGAATTATTGGGACTGTTGTTGGTCTTTAGTCTAAAGAGGTAAACTTTGCCAATTAAATCTGTTGCCTGTATTTGTAAATTCTTGGTGTAGGGAGAAGGGGTAGGAGTGAATTTAGTTTTGGCTTTAAATTTAACTTTTGTTTTAACCAGATAATTCCAAGTAAATGGTAAGTGGACTGTACTTGTATATTGCTTTTCTAGTAATGTGACCAGTCAAAGCGCTTTTACACACGTCCATTCACCCATTTACTCACTTTCATACAGCACCTATAATAGAACATACTTGGTGCTGTTTTGTTTTTTGTTTTTTCTAAATTTTTTTTTTTAGACATTCACGTACAATGTTAAATCAAAATTTAAAGTCACAGAATAATTAAGTTTTACTTTTTTCCGCTGCTATATTTTTGAATGGGGATTTATTGTAGAAAATACAAACTAGCACTGCAGTTTGAGATGTGATCTGAATTATTGGGACTATTGCTACAGTTTATAGAGGAACCCTGCAGGTGTTTAGATAAAAACTAGCAATGATTAATGCAACCACCTTGTCAAACATGTAAGTAAATGTGTTGTATCACTCTTAAAATGGGCATATCTCTAGGGCTGGGCCATATGACTTCATATCAATATGACTAATTTAACATACCTTCATTATGATTGATCATTTTATTTTTAGCCCTCATCAAAGCCACTCTGGAAGGGACTGGAAGAAATGACAAGAACTGGACTGAAGATCAGCGTAAATGGATCTGATGGAGCCTCCCTGGAATCTGGACCTCAATTCTTGAATCAGTGTGGACTCATCTGGATAAAACCATCCAGAATAAACTTCTAGCAACGTGGAGGCTGAGGAACTATTCCTGAGAAATGGGTGTATGTGGAAGGGGGTTTAGACTGTTTAAGGTGTGTGAACAAAATATGGATTTAAGCTTATAATTGCACAAACTGTTTAATCTATAACTGTATACACATTTGTTTGCATATGGCTGACATTTCATGTGGTATTGATGAAATGACTCCATCTTTAAATAACTTTAAAGTGCTCACCATGCCAAGGGCAACAGAGTATCTGTGATAAAACAATACATATTCAGTAGAACAAGCCTTCACTCAAGAATATGGAAACACATTCTTTTTCATGCAGATGCTCACACAAATCTAGCATAAGAGTGATGGCAGGACTGGTTGATAATAAAATCATGTCCTTGTAACATTTTTCATGTAGGATAAAATCCAGATTTCTCACACACTTGGAGGGATTAAAATTTAATGGTAAAACCTGTTTAGTTCTGGTTAAGCTGTTAGATGGGTGGGGAACCCTGGTTCCTGAGGGCTGCATTCCTGTAAGTTTTCCATGCATCCCTGTCTGTCTCTTCAACCGAAACAATTATGTAACACAATATTTAAGCTAAATATATGAAAGACAAATGGCTTGACACCGCTGTGAGGAAACAATACCTTGGGGATCGGTCCACACCAGTGACCACAGAGGTCATCGCCACAGGAGCCACTAAGGTCAGGGCAGGCCAGGGCCCTTTCCAGGACGACCCCCGCAGCAACAACCATGCAGCCCGGAGAGACGGCTCCCATCTGTAATATGTTCAGAGAATATGAACCTAGTCCAGACCAGAGTCAAGACCAAACATTGAGAAGCAGCTTTTAGCTGTTATGCTGCAAACAAATGGAACAAAGTGCCAGTAGAGATTAAAATCTCAACAAATATAGAAACTTTTAAGTCCAGGTTACAAACGTTCCTTTTCTCAAGCATCTACTGAAATCTGCACAGTATCTTTTAACTTATCTTGCTTTTAATCTTTTCATTGATTGTGTTTTAATGATTTTATTGTACTTTTTCTTGCATTTTTGCTTTTGTTTCATGTAAAGCACTTGAACTGAATTGTCTTGAACCTGAAAATTTAATCTATACAAATAAACTTGCCTTGCCTTTCTTCTACAAAACTCTTACTATGACAACTATCTTATATTCATTCCACAAATTACGATTTGCAGAATTGTGTATCTCAAGAGGTTCAGTTTGTGTATAAAAAACCCACCCACACACAACCGTAGCACTGAGCATTTTAAAAGATCTAGTTTTCAATAGCAAAGCAAATGAATAATCAGGACCATATTAATACAGTAGTCGCCATTTACTGGGTACTTTTGTTTGTGTATGATGTGACTTGCTCTTGCTTAGTTGCCATAATTTCTTAGACACAAAAACTATCACTGCAAAACAGTACAGAACATACATAGCATTACTACATCACATTTATGAGATTATATTTGTTCAATTTTACAGTTAATAAGTCAGTACAGAGGCACTAACAGTTCACACAAACAATTAGAAACAAACAGAGAACAACAACACTGAACGATTATGTAAATCTTTTTTTCCCCTCCAATATTAGTATAAATACTGGAACTGATGTCTGGCTTTCGTTTTTGCACTTGAGTATTCAACTGAAGAGATCTGACTGAGGTCCTCTCAATTAAGTTGCAAGTAGACCAAGGTATTTGAAATTAGGGTTTAAAAATATTTAAAATCTTATTTTAAAGGTGGAAAGAAAATTAAATTTACCTTAAAAAATGCAAAAAATATAAACTAGTGATGCAAAAATAATTCTAAATACAAATAACTATTTCCGATTTTTATTATTTAATTGAAATCCATTTGTGGTTAATTTCTCAGTCACCTCATCTCTCCACTTAAATAACTGGGAAAATAAAGCATTGTTATATATTTCTGAAGTGACAGTTTTTGGTCTTACTTGACTTCCATTTACCCACATGTTGCATTGGCTTAGAGATTACATTTCCCTGTGGACAACAAATAGAGGGATCCAGGAATGGCTCATGAAATGGTTGCATTTGTCACAAGAAATAGATTTAAAAACGTAATTATTGCCTCATAAACATGAACAAAATTCAAAGCAACATTATTCTCTCACAGTTTAATTTGATCTTTTGATGTATTAATACAGAAATAACACTCTGCTCTACAGTACTGATTTTATATTATGTTATTGCACTATATGGTCACCTCATGGTTTCAAAATGGCACAACACAGAGAGCTGCACAGAGACACGACATCGATCCAGACACACATGCTCAGTTGACACGACAGTGTTATACTTGGGTTAAATAAAAGTACTTTTGTTAATTTATCACTTATAGTTGTGGTCAACAGTAAATATACTCTTCTCTCTCACACATGATTCCTGTGCAACACTACACTAAGACCCTGGAGCAGATTTAGCTTGATATTTCAACAGAACTGCAGCACTGACAGGATTATAAAACTAAAAATAGACTGTTAAAGTTCTTCTCAGTTATTTGCTATTTACAGCTATATTAACGGTAACATTTTCCCTTTATTATGCCAGTGCTTTTTGAAGAGACACATCGCAGTAAGTGTCAGGACTGATAGTTGGCACTGCATGGTTTCCTCTCTTTGACTACATAGACATGTGCTCTGGGAGCACATAGGAGATGTCATCCCATGGGTGGCGATAGAGACCTTGCTTCAGCCTCTTCTGGTCCAGGTAGTGTCCTGAGCAGATAAAGAGGATGAATTCATTTACAGATAATGTGGGTACATTTGCTCCTGTGCAGTCATTGCCATAGCAACTGGAAGAACTCACCAATAAATCCCATGCTGCGTCCCAAGACAAAGATGCCATTCAACGCGCCAATTTCTACAAACTCGTCAGCCTCATCCCTGTAATGGTGTGATGGATAAGGAAAAGACATCATGAGAAAGTTTTAGATTTACGTTTCCTGTATGGATAAGTAGTCATGTGAAGCATGAACAGCTGTTTCTGAATTTGTCCTGTATTCTGAGCATTTTACCCACATAGAAATCTGTAATATCTCTTAACTCTATTTTGAGAAATATCTGGTAGAAAATAAACAAAGAAAGCATCTGACCGTGTAAATCCACCACAAGTTCTGAGCAAGTCCACAAAGGCCACACCAATTAAGCCATCCACATTCAGGATCAGGTTGGGTTTCTTGTCAACAGAGACAGAAGGAAATCGCGTGAGATAAGAGAAAATGAGGGTTTCTGCTCATCTTTGTCAGCTTTCATCTAAAATTTAGGTGAAATTCTTACTTTAGAAGTGGTAATCTTCTCTACTTCTAGAGCATAGTCCAGCAGCTGGGTGGAGGGGAAGTGTTGCTTCACATAGTCCTTCAAGATCTGGACTCTCATGTCAGGGTTGTTAATCTGGAGAAGCAGACATTACATTAGTTTAACATCTTTCCTCTTCAATCTGCTTTAATTTTGATCCCTTTTCCTTCAGCACTTCTCCAATTTTACAGGAACATTAGCGAGGAAGTGCAGCCCCCTACTTTCAAGACTCACCGACTTAACCCTGTGTCCAATTCCCATGATCAGCTTGCCATCCTTCTTCATCTTGTTGACAAACTCCATGGGCAACATGCCGCTATCGAACGCCTTGCTGAACTGCTTTGCTGCAGCATCCAGAGCCCCTCCGAAGCGGTCACCCTGAGGTAAAATGAATAAAGGAGGTTTGCTTAAGGGGGATTTTTAAGAGTGCGAAGAAAGAACATGAATAGGTTAGGGTATCTCACAATGGTGAGGAGGCCGGAGGTGAGGCTGGAAATGAGGTCCTTCCCAGCTCGGGCGCAGACGATAGTGTTGTGCGCTCCAGATACAGCGGGGCCATGATCCGCAGTCACCATCAGGCACATCTCAATGAACTGGCAGGCATACCTCGGCAGCCTGTGCACATCAAGCTCATATAGGTCAGATATTCTCCGCGGCTGTTTATAACAAGTAGTATTTGTGGTAAAAGAGGCTGACCTCCGCTGGAACCAAAGCAGCCCCAGAGTTCCCCCCAGGCCAATTTCTGACTTGAAGACCTCAGTGATGGGCATGCCGGCATAAAGGAGCTCCTGACCTCTCTCATCACAGATGCTGGTCATGAAGGAGGCCGGTTTACGGATCATACCCAGCTCCTGCACATAGAAGAAACAAAGCAAAAAACAAATTAAAAAAATAGTATTTCTTTTGCTTTGAAATAATACGATTTGGTTCAGTTTGTTTTGTGCTCATACAGTATGGTATTAGTGCTATACTTAGAAATTTGACAAATAAGATGGTATTTATCTGCAGATAAGATATGCCACCAACATTTTTTTCCCTTTCTCAAAACAAAAATCTGTAGTATTTCAGAGGAATTATGTCAAAACCAAAATGGAAATACCTTTAGCAGAAAAGTAGAGTGATCCAGGCTTCCTTTCCTTATTTTTGACTTTTCTCAGATTGAAAAGTGGTGTTTTCATATTTAAATAAGACAAGATCATATCCTGATTGAAACCTCTGAAACTTTTTTTGTCCTGACAGATCCGTAGGTGTAAACAATCAGTGGATAAAGAAACTTGAATGTGAAACTAGGGATTCAACTTACTGGAAAGAGTATTCATGGGAAGTGATTGTAATTAAAATACCTTTAAATCTAAATAAAATGTATAAAGTGAGAATACTCTGCCATCTGAACATTGTAGTTTCTTCAAAATGAAAAACAGTGTCATATTTGTTTGAGTAATGGGATATCCATACCAAGAACAATAACTACACTGTATTATAAACTATTTCAGATAAACATACCTATGTCCATATACGATAGATACTACTTTCTTTCAGTTTTGTTAACTGTGTTTTTTTGTATGAGACTATGAGAAAATAATTGTGCCTGCTGGTATACTCACTCGTGCCCAGGAGTAATCCATTGGTACAGTGGGAGGAGGAACCTCCTCAGCTGGCTGAATAATCCCTTTAGCAACGAGGTCATCGTATACGGATCTGCATTGAAGAAAAATGACACAAAAACATAATAATTTCTTAAGAATACAAAGAAACCACAGAAACCAATATGACTTGGCACTGACTTGATGATCTCTCCCAGCTCATCAAAGCTCTTGGGGACAAACGCCCCGGCCTCCTTCAGAGCTTGGTTCTTGGCTACTGCTGTCTCAGAGGCCTGATTGGCACACGCTCCTGCATGGCCAAACTGAACCTGATGGCAAAAGAAGTGCAACGTTGGTCAGAAAAGTTCAAGTAAAAATAATGTTTACCTTGAATTTTTCATTCCTCAGGTGCCTAATATACAGGTACTACTTGGAAAATTAGAATATGCTGGAAAAGTTGTTTTATTCTGGATTTCAACATAAAGAGTGAAACCAATAGATTTTATGTACCAAGTACATATACAAAAGTATTATTTCAGAGGCCTGATATTTTTTTATTGATTTTAAGCAAAATTCTAATTTTCTGACTTTATTTTTATTTGAGGTTTTCTGAAGCTGCAAATCCTAACCAGCAAAGTATAAACAAATAAAAGCTTAAATATATTGATTTGCATACTATATACTACATTGACTATATGTGCATTTCATCTTTGAAGTTGAGTTACAGAAATGCAGCACTTATTCAGGATATTCTAATTTTCCAAGCAGTACCTGTAGATAAAATGCATTGTTGTATGTTCATGCTTTTACCTCTGAGGCAAACATGGTGGCGCAGGTCCCAATACACCAGCACACCACTGGCTTTGTGATTCTACCCTGTTTGATTGCCTGACAGATCTTGTATTCCTCTGTGCCACCGATCTATTAGGAAGAGTATTAATAAAAGATTGATACAGGGCATAGAAACCAATAACTCTTTAAAGCTGCGGGCAATGGAGAGTTTTTCCTTACCTCTCCCAGTACGACAATCATCTTTACTCCAGGAGTGTCTTGGTAGCGCAGCACATGGTCAGTGAACACAGAGCCTGGGTATCTGCAGAGGATTTCTGCATTATATACTAGCTCAGACCAACACGCTTCAACAATGCACGTACTGTACAAACAGTCACATACCTGTCCCCACCGATGGCCACGCCTTCAAAAACACCATCTGTGCTGCGGGAAATGATGTTGTTGAGTTCATTGGACATGCCCCCTGAGCGGGACACATAGGCCACGCTGCCTGGGCGATACAGCTTGGAGGCAAGGATGTTATCCAGCATCCCTCCTGTGTTCCCGATCTTGAAACAGCCTGGCTTGATTCCGCCAACCTGTCAGAAAAACATGCAAAAAATAAACGGGGTGATTTGCTGTGATGGAAATAGAACGAGTATGGATAGATTCTGAGATATCTCTTGGGACTGACGGTTGCTGGACCGATGATAGTGACACCCTTCTCATCCGCTGCTTTAATGATCTTCCTGGTGTGCGCTTCGGGAATTCCCTCAGCAATGATGGCAATGGTCTGGATCTGAAAGTGGTTGAGCAGAAAGGCTTAATTACAAGAGCTTTTAAAAGGAGGTTTATAGCTTGCAGATGCTGCGGGGAGGCATTTACCTGGGGGTACTGCATGGTCTCCATGGTGCTTTCAAAAGCTGAACGCAAAGAGGCAAAGTTGATGAGCACATCCACATCAGGATGCTTCTTCATGGCATCGCCCATGTTCTTATAAACAGGGATGAGGATCTCTTTATGTCCCCAGTAGAACTTCTGTTTGTGGTCTCCACTAGAAAACAGAAAGGGTTTTATTATAGATGCAAATGTAAAAAAAATTCCGAGCATTTCCAAAAGAGCAGAAATCTCAAAGGACAACTCTTTTTTTTCTTTTTCTTTTCCAGAGGAGCACTCTTACGTGAACGGGTAGATCATAGCTGAGACAGATGGTTCCTCTCTGGAGCAAACATAGTCAAAGTCCAACATGCCCTGCACGGCTCGCGTCTGCATGCCCCACACCAGGGATTTTGTGTTTTTGTTGAAGAGGGTAGTTGCTTTAGCTACAAGGTAAAAAAAAAAAATTGAGACAGAAACTAAAGAAAATTTAACAACAGGGGACTATAATATTTTTTCAACTTAAAATCAGATTGATTTGTGAGCTTTTCATCCATTTGAGATGAATATAAAGAAATGTTCATGTGTGATTCACTTTTTATTCTATCGAATGTGGACTGCAGCACCGTCTTGCCATCTAGAGAGGGAGCTGTAACACCTCAACTCAACCCTGCCAGAGCACACAGTTTCAACCTCTGATCAGATAAAAGTGTAAATGTGATGTAGAGTGTGTTTTCTCACCAGCAGGACTTCCAGTTTTAACTTTCTTGGCTGGTGAGCCCTCAACTTTGGCTTTGTTCACAGAAGGAGGGGCTTTTCTCCTGGATGTTGGGGTCTAGAAATAAAGAAAAAATATTTAATCTTCATCACAGCTTTTTTTTTAATTAAGATGAAAAGCTGTTTAAAAAGTGACCTGCTGAATATGTCAAACTGGGAAAAAACTGTGCTCCAATACACTATGAGAGCTTATTATAAGAGCAGGCAGCTCTTAGCCTTCAGGTTACACACACCAAGTTTTATTGTTCAAGACCTTTCATGCCATCGTCTACACAAGCATAGCTTTGTATTCTTAAATAAAACTTCTAAGAAACAAAATAGTTTTGATACCCATAAATCACACACTTCTTGTTTCAGACTTGTGATTTTGCCTTAGTTTACCGTGTACTGCGCCTCTATCCATCTCTAACTAAACTCCAAAATGTGGATGTGCATGCACACGCTCACTTTGCTGAAATCCATCACACTGCACATTTTTAATGGATGCCTCAGGGTAATCAGCATCGCACTACTGACTCACGACTATTTGAGAGAGCATTCCACAAAGCCTGCAATGCTTTTTGCACTAAGGAGCTGTTTGAGCGAATCAGATCATCAGAAGCCAAAGAAAAAAAAAGGACAAGATGGTTGTAGCTGAAACGGAGGCTGTGGCAGCCCTGATCACGTAAACAACCGCAGAATGAACCTACACAACGTCATAATGTCTCCGTGTGTCATACCGATGTGCCGGTGCTGGAGTTGAGGAGGAAGTTGGCAGTGTGGGCAGCAACGGGAGGCTGGTTGGGGATTGGCCTGTGACCCAGAGCCATGCCAACAATAGCAGTCATGTGGGTTTCTGTGCCAAATACATGAATCGGAATTCCAGTGGTTTTTCCTGCAGGGAAAGTTAAAATGTGTTGCATGACAATCAGCAAAATGATACAACCTGTAAAACGTTAATTTAATAACTAGCAGGAAGGACATACCAACTTCTCCCATCACCCGGAGACCTTCCTGGTAGTTGGGGCCTCCACGGCGCACAAAGATAGTGACTTCATGCTCCTTCAGTGGCTCCTGGTAGTCTTTGATAGCTCGCACAATTCCCTAAAATAAAAAATATTCTTGGTGGATAATATGATGATAAATGATATTAATCTTACTAGAGAAACAAAATGTACGTGTTACACTACCTTAAAGGTTGCTGCAACATTAGTGAAGTTTGCGATGCTTCCTCCAATGATCAAAACCTTTCCTAGAACACAGTATTATGGAAATTATTATTATTATTTTACTTAAAAATATGATGAGATTAAGAATTTACAGAGAACTTGGGCTTTTCTCACCATCACGGTGCTTCTCTCTGGTCATCAGAGACAGGATGGTCTTTGCATAGTCGTACGTCTGCTGCTCGCTCGGCGCTCCTGAATATTCCCCGTAATTGGCCAGCTCATCCACCCCACCCAGGTCACAGATCGTATCACTAATCATTCACACAAAGAAAGAAACAGAAGTGGATGAAGGGCTGAAAGCACAACTTCAGAAAAGAGTGCTGCAGCTGAACTGTTTTAATCTATTTCCTAATTAATGCCATGCTGTAAACGGAATAATTTAACAATGCACATGGGGAATAATTATTTGTGACTGATGTATCTGCATGTCACGCTTTGCATCCTTCGACAGACGGCGCAGCAACCATTCCCCCTGACTTGCTCTGAAACAGCAACATTCAGGAGTCCAATTTAACTGGAAGCTGAACGGGCAGTTGGAGCTGCTGCATCGTCAGTGTCACGCCGCCGCCTCGGACATACTCTAACGCTACAACTAATGGAGTCATAAAATGAGCATAAAGTCTGGAGACAATGTAGCCAGTGAGACATCTTATTTATACAGGCTTAGTAATAAAGATTATTCAAGTTTCTGGATACCTGTACACCACTGAGGCACCTCCTCCTGCCACCATGGTCCAGATTCTGCCTCGAGGATTGAGCAAAGTCAGCTTAAGACTGGCGCCACTCTTGGCATCGAGATCAGCGATGTAGGCCTCCTGAAAAGCAATAATGCGGAATAATAACATCTAAATTAAAGCTGTAGAGGCAGAAAACAGAGCAGGACTTAAAGACCAGTGGAAATGTGATATACATCGTACAAAGTGACAGTTGAGGTGATATGCATCAGTGGTTGTTTGTGACAGTCTGAGCCACAGCTGGTGGCTGAGGGTAAAAACAGCTCCCAATCAAAGCCACCCGCTGTCCCTCATCTCTACTCTCGACTCACAGAAGCCCAATTAGACCGGGCCGTCTGCTGCACAGACAGTCTGTCTCAAACAAGCTCCTACATCTATCAGCCAGAGGCAGAAAAAAACAAGCAACCAATAAACAAACATTGCACGGATCAACTTCCTTATTTACAGCCACAATGCAATTATAATTGGTTTTAATGGAATGATTTAAAATATGTTGATCAGCATCAGTGGAAGTAGAAAAATGGATTTATTTTAAAGATTCGCATTGTGAATATCAAACTATATTTACCTTTATATTGTTGAAAGCATAAACATTTTGTCATGACAGTTCTGAAGAACTAGTTTCTAGAATGAATAACATAAAGGGTTAAATTCAGCACTCAATAAAGAGTTATTATAGATTCCAGCTTTTATTAGTCTGAGCCTCTGTTGGAAAATGGACTGCAGTACCACTGACAGCCACTAGGAGCTGGCTCCACATCATTGCATCTGTTCAAACATCATCCTTTTCTCTAATGAAACAAAGTCAATCCTAATGGTTATGGTGTCATTATTCAGATTAATTACTTCTCATCAATAGGCTGATGATCCTTTAGGAACCTCTAAAGATACATATTTATATCCAGTCAAATATAAGTATTACTTTCCAGCTTATTACAATCTGAATTTAGTAATTCTGGCTCAAAATCTAGACAGATCAATGAAAAAACTCTTGGCTTTAAAACAGCACTTAACAAAGTGACTGTTTGTCATTGTAGCTATGTGCACTTGTTGTATAGTCTGTAAACAAATCCTTCAAAAGTCAACCTCAAATGGCCATTTGATAAATATCCTTTCAGTGCTGCTTCATGTTTTTTCCACAGCAATCTACAAAAAAAGAAGCTGCACACTGCATTCCAGACTGCTCTCAGCTTATCTTATGCAAGCACAGACCCTAAAATCAAACTTCAATATTGCGTTTTTATATTCAAAATGTGGGATTGGCCTCTAAAATCAAACCTCAGTCGGTTTCTAACCTTCATAACAAAATATTACACACAAACACCACCTTAGGCCAGTTATGCAATGACATTATTCCCTCAGCATGGAAAAAACCAGGATATCGATATGGCCCCATGATGACCATTATGTGGTCTGCTTTCATGGTATTTTTACTTATAGGTCATC
Organism: Craterocephalus amniculus; assembly: GCA_036024015.1. NCBI lineage: Eukaryota > Metazoa > Chordata > Actinopteri > Atheriniformes > Atherinidae > Craterocephalus > Craterocephalus amniculus. The sequence goes on along the minus strand of JAVQJG010295332.1, from coordinate 21,533 downwards.
TTGTTTGAATCCCTGACCAACATGGTACCAAACCAAAGTTTTAGATGAAATTTTATTTGGGAAAATTTAGTCAAAAATGATCAGAAAGAGACCAGAGCTCAGACTGCTAATTTACTCATTATCCTTCTCACTCAACATCTGCTGTTTTCTTCTCATAAGACATCAGTGCCAGCTACTTCATGCTGATAAATGAAAACTTGATGCACGGCTAGCTTTTATTTTGTTTTGTTTCCAGCCCTTCCTCACCTCTGGATACGCCTCCCTGCCGAAGGGAGGAGGAAACTCCACATCCCCCCACTTGGACTTGCAGATATAATCAGCTGTTGCATCAATCTTTGCAGCCATGTCCAGGACATAAGCTCCATCTTTTGTGACCACTAAAAAGGGAAGAGAGACACGTCAAGATCTACACTCCTCACTCACTCACTAAGAGTCAGCGTGTAATCAGGACTTAAAAGCTTTAATAGGATGGATTAAAATGAGAGGGGTTCATGTTCAGGCTCAGGTGACCCCCAACCCTTCTTGCTGTCCCAGAAGGAGGCGAAGGGGGAAGGAAGTGGCCGAACATCAAAGCAACAGCACAGCCACATCAACATGAACAGATGCCAGAGGGTTTGTACCGGCACCCAGTTACTTCATTAGAAACATGCGCTGCCTTCATCAAACAGCAAATGAATGAATTATTGAAGGATTTCTTCCATCAGCATTAAAAATAAAGCAGAGTCAACTACTCCTGTTGTTTTATGCAATGATGTTTTCCTCTCTTAGCTCTTTTTTGAAGTCTTTTTTCAGTTTCTTACAGTGGTAATACATAGATGACCCGGTGAGGGAATAAAGTGCGAATCCCTCTATGATGGCTTTTTCAGAAACTGAGGTTTGTGGATTTGAGAAAAATGAAAACCTACCCAGAGGGTTGATCTCCAAGTATGTGAAGAAGAGTTCTTCATATAGGTTGAGGAGTCCAACAATGAAACTGGCAAGAACACTGCAAAGAAAAGACACGAAAGATATAAAACACAGATTTTTGAGTTGGATGCTCCTTAACCATTTCAATACTGTTTCAATAGTATTTATTAGTTCTTGAGCCACACTTGTTTTTCGAAGCATAACATTCTGTACCTTGTATTAAGTTGGTTCTGGATATGAAACTATTGTATGCACTATGTTTGATACAACATGCAGAACGCTCTGCAGAGGTAGCAACTACAGTGTACAAATGTAGAAGCTTGAGTTTAGCTCTTTATCTCTTGTGGGAACAGACCGAGGTGCATATGCATGTGATAAGACTGAGATAAAGTCTGAAACAAAGTGCTCTTGTGCTTGTTTTTTTTTTTAAGACATTTGCAGCTTTCTCCATGTGTACACCATTTTTAATGTTTGCATGGAAACTATCCACTGCGACTTACATAAAACATAGTAACTATCTATTATGTAATCTATGTACACACTTATTGGCAGCTTTAGTTGGTACACCTTTCTAGTAAAGCATCTCTTGTTCCACCACTTCCCAAAGGTGCTCTATAGCAATGACATCTGGTGGGTGCCATGTTCAAGAAACCAGTTTCAGATTTGTGACATGGAGCATAAAGGTGGTCATAAAGGGATGGGGATGGTTAGAAACAATACTCAGGTAGGAGCTGTGCTGGTTAAACTATACAAAACTGTTACTAAGGGGGCAAAAAGAAAATACTCCCCACACCATTACACCACCACCATCCACAACCCATGGTAAGAGGCAGGATGGATCCATGCTCATGTTGTTTACAGCAGATCCTGACCCATCTGAGTGATGTAGCTGAAATGGAGACCTTTTCTTTTGGATATTTTTTTTCTCTCTAAACCAAAGAGATGTATGTGAATATCCCAGTAGATCAGCAGTTTCTGACACACTCAGATCAGTCATGCCACATTAAAAGCCACTTATATCCATTTTCTTCCTCATTCTGATGCTTAGTTTGAACTTCAGCAAGTCGCCTTGATCACATCTACATGACTAAATCCATGGAGTTGCTGCCATGTAATTAACTGATTAGCTTTCACTATGCTACTATGAAACAGTTGTAACTGATAAAGTAGCCAGTGAGCTTAATTTGTATTTTTGACATTGACTCTTCTGCAACAGAGCAAGTGAGATGTTTGGTTCTAGCGACAGGCAATGCACCTGTCAGACTCCACATGATGTAAACCATGACAAACTGCAGCTCATAAAAGACAGAGCTGGACAGGAAACAGTCCACCTTTGCATGAGCTGCTGCAAGAGAAAGAAAAATCTAATTTGCTTCCTCCGTCACATATCAAAACAGAGAGGCAGGGGGGAGGAGACGTATTTTCCTTCCCCCTCCTGCCAGTCAGTTGTCCCAGCAGCTCAGAGACCCTATAACCACATCACCCGGTTGTCAGGTCGCGGAGTGGCCCGCTGGGGAACACTGTGACAAAACTCAGAGCGATTCAGCCTCCCTGTGTCTGTTTCTGATGGGAGGGCAGAAGAAAAAACAGCCTCTCGTTTTGTCATGTGGAGCGTGTGCGTCTGGGGTGAGGAGGTGAGATGGGCTTGGTCGAGATATTTCCAGGGTTGTTTCTTCAATGTCAGCCAAGACGGCGAGTTCAGCCACAATGTGCAGTCACAAGAGCGCCGCTGGAGAGACAGATAGGAGGGGTTGGCAAAGGGCGGGCCGCTGCACTCTCCCCATCAAAATAGATGGACGTGCTCTGAATGTGGCCGGAGATTTAAAAAAGGCTGCGGGTGGAGAATAACCGGAGAAAGGCAAAGCCAAGGAGGGGAGATTTCATTTGTCTAATGGAACCCTGTGACAATCTGATGCTCCTCTCTGACATTTACTGCTGATATAAGTAGTCTCTGACTCCCTTTGTTTCCTGCTTCTCGCTCCATCAAGCTAAATATTATTGAAATTCTTTTGATTGATAAAGAGAAATAATGACTATTGTGTCAAAAACCATGAAATATTTGGAAATGAATGTGAATTAGCTTTGTTAATCTTTTTCTTATTAGCTTTAACAAACTGAAAGCTTCCCTTATTAAAATAATTCCAAACTGAGCATCAATGTCATATAAAGTGTTACTTCTGGATTTTTAGATGTTTAACTTTACAAAGTTGCCACAGATGGTGGTTTTACTACTTTTACACTCTCTGCATACAATGTAAACAGTTTGAACAGACACCCACGTAGGCAGTAGGTGAGATGATGCTGTAGAAATGCTGCATTATGTTGAACAGCATGTTGATGCAGAACATCATAAATGTGGCACTTTCACTCATATGTGGACATCTGGGGGAACCAATCAGATTTTACCCCCCGGCAATCCCAATGGTACTTGCTGGCATTTTCAAACAAAGTCTCTTGTATGTTTCATATGATTCAACCTGCACATCTTAATCCAGCGGTACAGGGGATCTCTACAGTTAAAGTTGAAATTTTTTAAGGTGGACACACAGAAATAGTGTGGCCGGTTGAGTATCCAGTGACACGTAGAAAATGGTCACAATCTTGCTTTCTGTTCCAGAGTTATGACATTTAAAAAATAGCAGAAAAAAAGATAAAAGAAACACTTTATTCAGAACATTGCATTGTAACTGCACGCTTGACCTTTTGGATATAAAATACATTTTATCCTAATTATTTTTGTATCAGCATAAGAATTGTTCAGTTTTGATTAAATATCAATCAATCAAGCAGCAAGTTTACAGTCTGTTGCTTAAATAAAATGTATAGAAATGGTCTCTTTAGGCAATTTCTCCATTCATGGTAGTTTGGCTATTTATATCATATTATGGCTTCTTTTTTTGCCCTTGAGGTGAAAGTGACTTTGAACTTTTTCGGTTAAACCTCCAGCCCACCTGCACATTTGTGGTACATTTTAGTGAACTCCACCAGTGCGCTTCTTAAACATGTTGTTTTCACAGGAATGGATTAGACTGAAACCCTGAAGACATAATGCTTTAGTGATGACTGCCTCCAACACAGAGGTATAAAAACAAAGTCCAAGATTAATCTCATAAAACATCATTATGGTACTGTGACTCAATGTTTAGAAATAATAAAACGGTGTAAGCCTAAGGCATCTGCATTAAAAGGAGTTCTGTTGCAAGTACATTATCTGAATTTTGTATCTGATTTCCTTATCATTAACAAGCTGACGTTCTGCACTCGTACTTCACTTGAACTCACTCTTTCTTGTCGTTGGGAGCCTTAGTCAGCAGTTCTTTCTTCACCTGGTCTTCACTGATCTTTTCATCCACCCCAATTAGCAGCTTCTGTGCCTTAGCATCCACGTCTCCAACATCCACACCACCCTCGTGGTGAAACAGCACATAGTCGCCCTCCCGTGCGGCGTAAATGCACACGTAGAACTCCTCTGCCTGAACAATGGACCAATACAATAAAAAAAGAAATCTCCATTAATAAATGGTCACATAAAATGGTGACTATTCAGTCACCAGAAAATACATCTAAAATTTAAGAAATTAGCTTGGAAATTTTATAACAGGTGCATGATGAGTAGTTTACCTGCTTATGAGGCACAAATGGCTCAATCAGGAAGTTCTTGAGGATGCCCTTGGCTTTTCCCACCTGTGAATCATCAGCAGATTCTTTTCATTAGAGATAAAGATAAATGAAGAACAACAGTGAACAAACGCAGGATCATGTCACCAGTGAAAAACAAGGGAAATAAAACCTCTATCAGATCTACAAATATTAGTTGCCCATAGCTTTCCCTCATTTTTACAGGGACTTCACTTGAATAAAGAGCAGGTGAAAAATTAATATAACGAAGGCCTGCCACTACACGCAAATGAACTGACATTTCAAAATGAAGAAAGGTGACGTCGTCATGTAGGACTCCAGGCAAAGCCGCGCTAACACACAGCTCATTTGGAGGAAGCTGTCAGTGCTTCCCTGTTAAAGGCCAACGGGCACAAAGTGTAAGCAGGGACTGGCTGAGAGCAGCCAGCCGGAGAGAAAAGAAAAGAGACAGAGCTGCCGTTTCAAAGGCTGCAACTAAAAGAGGTGGTTGACAAAAAAAGAAAAGCTATTTGACCAGTAAACCCACGAGGGGCTCAGATTTATCCTGATAAGTGAAGTGACACTCAAAAAAACTGCCTCAGACACAAACAGTATGCCATTCCTGTTCGTAAAATGCCATTTGTATGTGAATGCCACAGCATAATAATGTTATTTATAGGGATGCTTTAAGTGCTGCACAAATATTCAAGTACGATGCCTCCTAAGAGCTAAAAAATCTATATAATTCCTGAATGCAAGGCAAACATAGGAGACTATATACATCCTGTTAAAATGCCATTTTTCTACCAATATAATCAAGTTTCTGTTCAGACTTAACCCACCGAGCTGAAAGATAGCATGCTTCATACAAATACAACTGCATCTAATCTTATTTACTGCCACTGTAGCAGCGTCTGACAGCTCCACCTAACCTGGGAGGAGATACATCTATGCATTCTAAGCGCTGCTGCACACAAACAGACACTTCTCCATTGATTTATGAGCCAGCACAGTCTCTCCATGGCTCGCCTCTTAGTTTATAGGGCAAAGCGTCTCAGAGCTAAATTGACGGAATGACTGTTTCTTCACCGGCAGCGCTCGCCTCAGCCGACTGGACTGATTGACTACCGGCCCACTAACACCGAAGTCAACAGCAGCTGTACAGCATTCAGCCAGCACACACAAACCCAACATAATGGGGGAGGACGGTGAAGGAAAGAGGAGGGTCTGAGTAAAGTGGAGGTATAATATTGATTGGAGGAGAGTTCAGTACAGTGCACATCATAGATGGAGGGGTTTGGGGGGAGGTAATGGTCTGAGAGACAGCAGAGTGGGAGAGAGAGGGTGGATGACGTACCGACACTTCTTTCATGAGGCGAGGCTTGAGCCACTCTTTGACGCCTTTCAGGTCCAGGTTAACGCCAACCAGACCCAGCTTCCCTCGCCTCTTAATCAGCTGGTCCGGCTTCACCACCAGTTTCTGGAGGAGGAAGATGAAAAGGACCATGTTCATTATCCACCCTTTTTCAAAACCTACCAAGAAAAGCTACATTACATTTTATTACACTCCTATTGATGATGTTATGGTTTGAAGGTAAATTAACAGAATTAAGACAGAAACTTGTTAGCAGGATGTCTCGCATTATAAATAGTTGCAACATATTAGGAGAATCGCTGGGTATAAATAGAGCAGCTAAGAAAGGAACAGTGTCTCAGAAGTAAAAACAGGAAGACAAACAGAAAAAAATGCATCTACAAACTATGGGGCAATTTAACCCTTTCATGCATAGTGCCCACAACAATGGACACATTTGTGACAAAATGTTTTCTAGTATATGCATGGATGGGGTTGTTATATTTGCAAATAAGTGACATTAAGTTGGTATAAGTAGGATGTGCCCTTCCACCCACTCAGGATACATAAATATATAATTTAATATATATAAATACATGGTAAAGACCACGTTTGCGTCAGTGATAAACAGGAAAAAAAACATTAGAGTAGATATGATGTAATCATAACAAAGAATTTCTTTAGAATAGAAACACATGGAATGAACCAAAAAAATAATACTGAAAGTGAAGAAAAACACCACTGTACATGTCTGTAGAAACAAAATATAGTATGTGAAAAATAACTTGGCACTGTTTTTTTAAAAGTTCATGAAACAGAGGGTGAACTTAACAATAACGATGAATGTAAAACTGCAATGAGTTTGAATCTTCCACCATGTATGGAGTGCATGATATCATCAGATGTTCAGGCAAATTATCTCCGAGCCCTGAAACAGCACCGACTTAAAACAGACAAAACACCTCCAGAAACCATTTTCTATGAACACAGTTCATTGTGTGACCCACCAGTGCAGGCTAAAGCTCTGTGGGGCTGAGAAGCCATACAGGAACATCATGCAGAAATGAGCTGGAGCTCATTTAAAATGGACAGGGGAAAATGGATAAGATGTTTTACACTTTACACTTCCCTTTGGGATTAAAAGCGACATAATAAGCAGAAGGTTTTAGAGCAATGCATGCTCCCAACCAAACAGTGTATTTCTCAGGGAAAGCATTGCGTATTTCAGCAAGACGATGGACTAAAAATCAGATCAGCATCGTGAAAACTAGTTTTATATTTGCAACGATGCATGAAATATTTTTTTACATTGGTGCTTGAAGCTGCAGATATTAGCTTATGTAGTGATGGCACCACTCAGGAAGTCATCAAACAAAATGTAACACCTTAAAGAAGAACTTCACGTTATTATCCATCTACAAGAAAAACCAGTGGGATACAAGGGCAAAAGACACATTCAACCCCCACTCGTGCAGCTTACTTCCTCGCACTTGCAAGTCATATAAAAGAGAATGGCTTATGACAGTGGAGCCATTACTAACTGGGAGCTCGCCAATGAGGACGGGAAGAGAGGTGGAGGAGTGGGGGGGTGAAAGTTAATGGGATTTTCTGATCAGTTCTACAGCAGCACGCATCTCTGTGGATCTGCCCTCTGCATCCTTTTACCTTCCAGATAAAAACCTGCAGCCAAAAGGAAGACACGGGGAGAATGACATTTTATCCTGCCAGATGGGTAAACTGGGTAATTAAATTAACTTCCATTACAGAGCATCTATCTGTGACAACTTGAGGAAGCAATGCAAGCTCTGCTGCAACAGAGGGGACGAGTGAGAATCTCTCCCTGTTGCTTCTGCTTCTTCTTTGCTTCATTTCCACTAACAGAGCTGATGGATGGCCGCTCTGGCTGTGATGTCATCTAACAAGCACCGAGAGGCCACTCCGCTGCCAGCATAACTAATTGTCTCTATAAAGAGGAAATTATTTTCCAAAAGCGTAAGAGGGGCTGCATTTTCAGAGATTTATAGGTGAAATGCTCAAACAGCTGAAGGAAATCTTGCCTCATCATCCACATGGATTTAAGTGAAACCTAGATCTCCTATCTCACCTCTGTGAGCAGCCATTGGTGCTGCTGCACCAGCTGGTCAAAGTCGGTGTCAGCGCTCACGCTGGCGTAGCGGAACTTGTTCTGGACCGCCGCCAATGTGGAGATGTACTTGTAGAGGAACTCCTTTCCCGTCTGCTCGGAGATGGCTTTGGCCGACATGACTGCTCAGAATCTGGTGGCATAAGAGGAGGGCAGAGATGGAGGTTTAGATCTGGACAGGAACATGAATGAAAGCAAGAAAGTGGACACTGATCTGGAACTGAGGGATCTGGTTTGAAGTTGAACATGTTTTTTCCCTTGATTTAAAATTTTTGCAAGATTCTCTGCATCTTTGATTTCAGCTACTGTCAGAGCCGCCAACGCATACAGGATGGCAGGGAATACTTTCAGAACCTTTATTACAAAGAATTACTGGAGGTCAGCCGGAAAGACAAAACAAAACAATAAATCATTTATAGATGTAATAATAAATTCAGAAAATCTCACGCAGATTCTCGGGAAGGATTTAATGGAATTCCACTGAGAGATAACTCCTCCTTGTCCTGTTGTCTCACTTATTTCCCAACACAATAATCATTAACAACTAGTTAATTACCGGACTATTCATCCAAGACTTTCATGACTCATATGCATTCATTTGATTTATCCTTGTTTTCCAGTACACGTGAGTTATCTTTATTCTAGTTTATGTGTAACTTTGTTGATCTATATGGAGGGGAGACAAAGTATCACCCGTGGTTCACAGCGTCTCTCTAAAAGAGATGTCAGATGCAGGTATTGATACTAACTCTTCATCTGTTGACCTTCAGTGTATAGCTCTCTGCAGGACCCGCAGACACTTTCCATGTGAAACTAAGTAGCTTTGCAAACTTTCAAATTATCCACTTTATATGGCAGATTCACAATTTCATGCTGATTAAAATGAATCTGTTGCATTTGTCCCTATAATGCTGCTAAGAGCGATTCAAACAGATTTGAAGCATATTTTAATCTCCCCCACATTAGAAAACATGTGCAACTTTAATAAGTGGCAAGATTCACCTCCTTGAAAAAAGAAAAATTCTTTTATAAATTCTTCTCACTGTTTGTGTCCTGACAGCAGCAGGAATCAGCAAAGCTCACTATTCTCAGTCTGTTGCATCTGCACACTAATGAGGTGATGTGTGAATATTACTAATCATATCCTGTTGAGGCTTCCGAGGAGCTACTTCACAACAAAAAACCACAACAAACTCAGGCTGAGCAGATGTTTGAGCCGCACTTTTACTGCAACAATGAAAACATGCAACCAGCCTAGAAATAGGCATAATAGGAACCCTCTTTGGTTTAAGGACCAGTTTCCTTCAGTAGCTATTCAGGACGGAAGTAAAATAAGAAATTTAATAAGCAGCAATAGTGTCTATAAATTTTTACTGCTCAAGGGAGGGGTTTTGAACTTTGAACTTGCTCCATTTGTTTCCTTTACTGACCTGAAGAAATGCCCAATACACACAGCTCAGGACAACAATCCAGCATTAGACAATAAATAATGAACAGTTATTTCTCATTACATCGATCAATACAGTCAGTATTTTAACTAATCATTTGAAAAATGTAAATAGATAAACATTTGTATGAATCATATTCGGAAATAACTTTGTGTGTGGTTACCCTAGTCACAATGTGCAATATTCTGTTAAAATTAACACAGATTGATTTTACTTACAAAATGCATGTAGCGACAAGCCCAAAACCAGTATTCCTGTGAGTTCGGTTCAGCTTTAATGTCATCGGCATTCATAAATACAAATATAAATGTCTAGTTTAAATATACTGCTAAAGCTGTTTACCATTATCATTCATCAGTGTAACAACGTTAAAGATCTTTTAAGGGGCAAAAAAAAAAAAAGACTCAACCATGCAAGGTTTCACCGGATTTTTATTGCTAGTCCTTCTCTTTTGACTTTATTGAATGAATGCATTTAGCTTTTAAGCTGTTGGTCTAAAAATAGAAACATAAAAAGAAAAAGGAAAAAAGACTAAACTTTTTTTCTTTGGAAAAAAATTGTTGGAATCTCCGTGGGTTTCTAGAAAATGTGAAGGCTATGTTTCTAAATATATTTTTACTTTAAACAGTAAAGATTCTCTGATGGATCAGGCTGACTCCTGAAATTCTTGGAGACAAATTAAACATCAAAGCATCTACCTCACCGTAAATGAACAGTGGTTTTAAGGAGTTATGGGTATGATATAGTACAAAGACTTTCACTAAGTACCATCTCCATTTAACCCTGAGGGGATGAAGCACCTGTCCTGTCTGTTTCTGCGTGTTTCATTAAGCTGAAAGCCCTGATGCTGGCAGGAACATTTCTCACTGCTCTACTCTGAAACCCTGCCAGCCATTTCTTAAATGGATTAATGGGACTGCCATGGACCTCTCTCAATATTGATTACTATGATTCTTGAGTCACCACAAAACTGGTTCCAGCCTACGCATATGTGGTTTATCCGAAGCTCCCCCAGGTTCCATTTATCATCCCATTTGTCCGTGCAGCTGACCTGTCAGAGATATTAAATATCCACGTAGCAACACTGGTGCAAAGGATAAACAATCCCAATTAAAAACAGGGGGCTGATGGATGGATATAGGCATCACACATATCTGAATTAAAACATTAAATCAAATCCAACAGGTTGTTGTCTACTGACCTGCAAACCAAAACCTGCTTGATTGGAAAAGCTCTGAGTCACACATCCTTGCAAAGGCGGATTCAGTCAACTTGTTTCATTCATTTGCAAACCGGTCAGACAGCACTGCCATATTTTCTTTTCCTATTTTTCTACTAAACTGCTCCTTATTTCTCAGAAGTACCGATAAAGCTACAACACGAAGAGCTCAAATGCAAAAATAATGAGTTATTTAACTTGTTTTACATCTTTCATCATACATGGAGAAGTTGAGTTAAATTAAATTAAACGGGAGAAAAAGGAGAGAAAACATTATTTAAAGTACTGTGAAGTTATTTACCTTAGTAAAGTTGTTTTCTTCGTCACAGCTGTAGATGTCTGTTGCCGGTGGATGTGCTCGGTGGTGAAGCTCCTTTCTCCGCCTGAGTGAAGCTTTCTGAAGCTCAAGAGCTGAGCTTCCGGGGACTTTTCTTCCCAGCGTTCATCTGCCGATTGACTTAGCTGATGTTTTACTGTCTTCTGATTGGCTCGCACTGCTGATGCGTTCAGAAGCCGCAGGAGATTTCATCACACAGCAAAGACCGCTGAGATTACAGATACGATTTTGAAAAATGTGTAAACATGAAGCAAAGTCTCCAGCTAGTTTTACTTATGTGAATTATAATATTGAAAAGAAAAATTTTAGACTGCGAAACTGAAAGCAGTGGCGTCGACACACTGTGGTGGAATACAATAAGAAAGTAGGTCATACACTCCTCTGAAATATAAAACTTCAACACAAGGAATTCAATTTTTCCATTTATGCCAACTATTTGATTAAAATTTTGATAATTTATTTTATGAAACCATGCAGAATATACTTTTTAAAAATCCTATTAATTATTATTTCTTGAATGTTATTTTTATATGGATTTTATTGTTTTATTTTTCTGTACAGCTAAGGAGTTTGAAAATACAAGATATTGTATGAAAGAATATTTGCAAAGTATCCCTCAAATATATGGAAAGTGTCAGCAATTAAAGTGACAGGTACTGGCGCTGGAATAGCATGTTGTAAGATAAACCAGGGTTTATTCAGGGTTATGGAGAGGAGCCAGATGAGGTGGCTTGTGCGTCTAGTTAGGATGCCTCCTGGACTCCACTCCAGAGAACATCCCTTGCTGGTGTCTGAGTAAGGAACAAAAGGACCTCCAGGCTTGTTCCTTGTAGCCTGTGTTGGCCAGTGAGGCCCTCTTTCTAATAGTTTACAAGATTCAGTAGATAACAAATGATTAAGATAGATGCTTTGTCCTTGTTCAAATTCTATAATATCTATAATCACATTTATCATTTCAAGTTCAGAGAATATTGAAAGAGGAAATTCCAAGGAGTACATGAAGGTAGCATCCATTTCCACACAAACCTTGATCATGAGAACAAAACATGGCAATTACACATCGTTGATGTTGATTGGTTGTCCAAGTCTTTTATGAACCCAGGAGCCAATGAGGTAGTACCCTGTCCTTAAGTTTAGTGTAAACGGTTTGTGGGTCTTGACCTGAAGCTGACCCGTGTTTGGAAAAGGTGCACTTATGAGCAACTCTGTCATGCAACAAGCTAATTCAGTTTCACAACTGCCTTTTTAAAAGATTGAATGATTGGATGATTGGATGTGAAGCAGATAGTCTGGCACAAGCACAGCTGATTCATTCAACTGATAAAAATCAAACTCTGGAATCTAATTTGCGATCAAGTTTGGAATGCAATATGCTGACTTATGAGTGCTGGACATTTAAATAAAACGTGCTTTGAAAGACTGAAAAGAAAGCTGGTTAGGGCAACTTCATCATCCTTCCTTACAACAAACACCAGGTCACCAGCGCCTCCTGCTGGCTTATTCTGTCAACTACAAAGAATACAGTATATCTACAGTCAGAAAATGGCCACGCGCAGCCAAAATTGCCAGGTTACCACAGTGCATGGAAGTGAGGGTGCATTTACATGACTGGAGCAAATCCTGTTTCCTTCTTTTTTTCCCCCATACTTTATTAAGTGTACAAAACAAGTGCAAAAATAGTGATTCATAAGGGCTACAGAGTAAGACTTGCCCTTCAAAAATTACAGTCACAGAATACAAATTGAAATGGAATACATGAAGTGCTTCTCAAAAAGGTTTGCGTAATAGAAAAGGGTTGCAAAACATGGACTTAAATTCACAGCATTTCATAAGTATTAAGTGCAAGCTGCAGAACCAAAATGCCAAATTCATCAGAACTCTCCCTTTTTAACTATGCACAAGGCAAATATTTTTTTTGTTTTTCTTTTTTTTAAAGGAAGGATCTCTATAAATGACATTCATTCTAGTACTTACATGGATAACTTTGGCCCATGCGCTATTATTTTCTAGACAGAAATGTCTGCTAACATTGTGTAAACTTAAAAACTATGTCAAAGGACATGCCAGACAAAGAGCTACTTTTAGCAGGTTAGTGATGTATTAATATAATAGTTAACCAGAGATGCATGCAATCAAAGTACCTAATCATCACATCTAAATATTGAGAAACACTGGTGTATACAGGAGGAAATCTAAGCTGTAGATAACAGAGCTGTGTGAGGAAGCTATACTATGTAGTTCTGCAGCTAAAAGGACTCCAGCAAATAGCCAGGAAGTTCAATGCTGGCACTGACACAACAAAATACTGAACCATGTTGACAAGCCTAACACAGCTAAAGGCATCTTGGGTTGTGGTGCAAATCAACATTTAAAAAAAAAAAAAGGCACACAGCTTGTGGATTTAGGGTGGCAAGAACTGAACCCCTAAATGCTGCACAAACACACATAAACCTTGCACAAAGCCTAACTTCTAATCCAGAGGCCAGACACTTGCATCTACAGTATGGCACACTTGGTCTTCTTTTTCTTCTCAGGATCTTTTTTGGCTGGCTCGAGCTCCTTGGGCCCGTAGAAACTGGAGAAGCAGGCGGGTGCGCGAATGGGCTCTCTGAGGCTAAGCAGCCACCTTCCTTCGCCGTAGTAGGCGAGCGAGCCGAGCTCCATCTCCTCCACCTGCTCCCCCTGCTGGCCGTCCTGCTGCAGGGCCAGGATCTGGAGCAGATCTATGCCCGTTTGAACTGGCTCGACGCCCTCCGCGCAGCCGAGAGTGACGTGAGCCCGGCTTCCCAGAGGCATGGAGACAGCTGCCGGGACCTCAGCCTCTGCCTGCTTTTCGGCGTCGGCTGGCCAGAGCTGAAGCTGCTCCTCGGTGAGGGACACTCTGGCACCGACAGTGCGAGGAGTGACAAACAGAGCCGTCATGGATAGCTCGAACACAGAGCCGTAAGAATTTTTAATAGCCTGTAGGAGAGAGCATAAAGAGCAGGGGCGTGAATCTTGCAGCAGCTCACGATTCAATTTGGTTCCGATTCTTGGGGTAACGATTCGATTCTGATTCGGTTCAAAGCAATCTTAATTCTCATTCAATCATGTTTTAGTAACAAAACGTGCTGATTAACTCTGTTCCTCTGTAAGTCAGAAACAGCTCTGAGAAATTGTTTCATTAGCTAAAAGAAAACTGATCATCTTCATCAAAAAACGATTTAAACTTAGCTAACATGGCAAAGTTTAACACGTCTTTGTCACTTAACAGCTTTTGAACATTTTTAGCCTAAATAAAAATTGATTCTTGGAAATTTTAAGACGATTCTGAATCTTGATTAACAAGAATCTCGATTCCGATTAAAAACTATTTTTTTCCACCACCCCTAGCAAAAAGAGGAGGAAATAAAGGATTAATACAAATGTTATCCTTTAAAATTATTTAAAACTGAGATTTTAAAGCATAAAGTTTCTTACCGAATTCTGTGCATACTCTTCTGCACCCTCTGCTTTTCCATAGTTGCAGAATTTCGTAGTGCAGTGGAGGGCTCCCATTGCCTTAAAGTACTGCTCCAGGTCCACCTCTTTGTCAGGCTTTCCAGTAACTGTAAATAAAGACAAGATCAGCTTCACCTTGAATCAAATGAAAGATGCTAATCTCCTAAAACAACTTCAAACACACTTACAGTCACTTAGGTGTTTCTTGAAGGCCTCCAAGGTGTCCAGGGTCTTCATGAAGTCCATGGATGTGCAGCGAACCTTTTCCTGAATGGAGGACAGGAAAAACCAGCCGAAGTAAAGAGGAAGGGTGGTTTCCTCCAGCAGGGATTTCATCACTTCCAGTTGGGCTTCCTCAAGTCCGCGCTTTGTCTTTTTCTTCAGCTGAGCTACGTCTCTGCTCCATTCAGTCTGCGGCTCCAAGAAGATGAGAACGAGATGGTGCTCTTCGGCAATCTCCCCCAGACGCGCCAGCCGATCGTGCGTGTGGTTGGTGTCATCCACCACTATCAGCACAGAGGAAGCCGGCCCTTCGCTGCAACGGGCCACAACGGCCGCATCCAGGGCTTTGTACCCATCTGCAGATGACCCGGGATTTTCTGGCTTTACGCCATGGTCATCAGCGCAGATAATAAAACACTGGTTCTTGTAGGAATCCGCAATGGCACGTGATAAGAAGCTTAAGCCGCTTCCGGGAAGGCCTCTGAGGACGACAAGGGTACGAGAGACTCTCAGGGTATCTTTGGTTTGCTCCTGTTCCAAGAGGGCAAAAGACAAGGAGCCAGACGCCGGCTCAGGGTCTTCCTCTTTCTGAGGTTCGGCTTTCTGCTCAGATTTAACATCTTCAGGTTCAGCTGCTGCCTCTGCTGCCTTCTGAGCAACAGACTCTAAATTGCCAGGCTTTACTTCCTGCTCATCCTGTGATGGGTCCCCACTCACAACCTCGGGTGAAGCCTCCTTTTCTGTTGCTGCTTCTGCTGGCTCTTCTGTCACCAGCACAGTTTCTGTTCCCGTCGCTTCTTTCTTTGCCTCGGGCTCCATGGCAGTTTGCGGCTCCTTCTCGGTTTCCGCTTTCTCCAGCACTTTCTCCTCTTGGCTGGGTGGTTGCTCATTGACTGGCTGATGGACCGCTGCTAGTGCAGGTGATGTTTGCTCTTGTAGTTCAGTTTCTGGAACCGATTCTGCCAATTTCTCTGGCCCTGGTTCAGAAACGTTCTCTGCCAGCGGCTCTGGGTTATTCTCTGGCACAGGCTGCTGTTCAGTGTTTTCTGCTTCTGCGGTTAAAGCTGCAACTGGGTCAGAGCCCTTTTCGGATGACTCATCTGGTTCTGGTGGTGCCATCTCGCAGGCTACGGACTCCATGCCCGATTTTTCCAAGCTGTCCTCAAAAGTCATTTCCGAATTTTCCTGTCTCACGTGTTCTGCTGCGGGCAGCTCTTCGGTTTCTTTCATGCTTCCCACTTCTGTAACATGACCGTTCACTGCCAGCTGCTCGGTCTCTTCCACAGCAGCTGGTGGATTCTCAGGCTCTCCGGATTCTGCCGTCATCTCCAGTTTGTCTTCTTTTTCCATTATGGCCTCCTCTGGCTGTGGAGTCTCTGACGCATCTAAAACTTCAGCACTCTTCTCAGTATCCATTTCTCTTTAAAGCCTGACTTGGGACACCACCATACACCTAAAATACAACAGAAAACTTTTAATCTGAACCATACTAAATGGCACTGGATTATTCAATAATAAATATTCCATTTTAAACAGGAGCAGCTGTCATTTATGGCAGCTTCTTCTCATTTCTATAATTGAGGTTGTTTATCTGCTTAGTTGCAAAAAACAAAACGCTATCTGGATTGCGGTAAAAAATGCCACAAGCAGGAAGTTACAAAAGATTTAAGATTTAAGAGGTGATGCAAGATGAGGAAATAGCCAGTGTATCAGATTATCTTTGCAAAACACTTAATGTCCAGGAGGATAAAAATCTCCATCTCATTACCAAGTTAAGCTTTGCTAATATGTTAAGTAGGGGTGTTTCAGTTGAAGTGGGGGCAAAATGTAGCAACAGTCCCTCTTGTTCAAATTATAATTGGCTTTTTTGTGTGTTGACAGTTAAAACAGTAGCCCAATGGTTAAGATGCACAACTTAAACCGTGCATGGAAACTGCGCCAGACCAAGCCAGGAAACAAAGTGAAGCAAAGAAAATGGTGCACCAGACGCTGGGTGTTAACAGCTGTTTGAAACCATATTGGTGTCTTTTACAAAAAGAGGAAGAGCACACAAGACAAGCGACGGCAGCAACAAAGAAAACTACCCCTCCGTTAATCCCCTTGTTTTCCAGCCATTACACAGCAACCGAAACAAAAAATTAAATAAAACCCGAACATATAAAAACACTTAACAATTTTAGAGTTGCTAAAACACAAGTAAATGTATATAGTTACCATTTTGTTTGACACGAGTATAAAAGAAAATTCTTAAAGAAAATTATTTTCCTAAATTAAACGTCGAAGGCCAAATTCAGGTAAGCGAGTGTCTCTTTAAACAAAGAAAACGGGCAGTTTGAAGGTTGCACATGACAAAGTATAGATTTCACTCAGGCGGGAGTTGTGTGCGCCCACTGTTAGCACGCTAGACAAAAAAGATTAATCACCCCGCTAGACAATCTGTTAATTTGGCTTTAACAAGCCACACCAGCTACACCGCCAAGTTTAATCAACGCGGTGTAAACAATTCAACGTGTGACATCAGGGCAACTTTATTTCAACAGCGCATGCATTAATAAATAGTCACACAATGTTTGAGTGGTTTGCTGAAATATCAGCTTACCAGTGAAGCTGATGCTGCTGCTGACCACGCGTTTCCCTCTGAATACAATGACAAGGCAGTCCTCAGCACGGACACGCACACGGTCCTCACTTCAAGGAGGGGAAAAAAGCTATGGGAAACACCGGGAACGCGCATTTGGGCGTGGCCACAGACACGCCCCTAGCGACCGGAAGGACGTCACCAGGACAATGGATTTTGGGGGTAATTTGTATGAATTATCTATCTATCTATACACACCTGTTGAGATGCACAAGATGTCCATTTCAAGTTCTTGAAAATTTCATTATTTGGGTATTTGGTTAAATTGATCATATTACTTTCCACCACTTTTTAATTTTTTTGTTAAGGATTGGTCTGTTGGTGAACTTGCCTAGTTCCATAAAGAGTATAAGAGCCTCACCCACATGTAAATTATAACCCAAATTTTCTTATCAAACACTGGTAAATAAAACTACAGTAAGTTCTTTCATCTTTGAAGGGGGAGGGTGCTGAAATGTGATCTAACCTATAGCCTGTAAAGTTGTCATAAAAATGTTTATGGGTGTTAAATTCAATGGGCATCTACACTGGACATTTCTAAAAATGCCCTTGTTGCATTTTCTGTAGAGCAATATGGAGAGAAACTGCTATCTTGTATGCAAAACTTATCAACAGTTGATTACGTGCCACACTCCAAATAACCCTGAAAGCCCTGTTTCATAGATGTACACGGCATATTTGCATCTGATGATGACTTTTTATGTTTTAAACTTGAAGCTCTTCAACAACTCTTCAAATAAAACACATTGTGTTAAAGATTCAGTGACGTTGTCAAACATCATTCTATAGCTGCAGACAACAAACTGACGAACTCTGCCGTTGTTATCTGTAAATGACACCAGGTATGCCTGATGGCTGATGTGACAGAGCAGTACATGGGGAAGTTCATTCCATCATAAACCATGAGTTACACCAGCAAGTTTTTCAGGTCAAGGCAAGGGGATGGCTGCAAGGACTAAAGTTTCATTTAGTGCTTACTGCAATTCCCCCCTTTTTAGTCTGCAAAGGTATATTTTCTAGACAATATTCCAGTTCCTCATTGACCTTTTATGAGATAAATAAATAAAGCCGTTTTTAATTAATAATGACACTGAAAAATGTAAGGATGATAATCATCAGATAAAAAAGAAATAGCATTTATAATTCAGGAATAACATTGCAAAATTAATAATCATTTATCTTGAAATATATTTATGTAATGATTCATCATAAGATAGAAGTAATGGAAAATATACATACATGCCCCTTTATGAATTTCAGAGCAGGATGAACACTTTAGAGGAAATTGAGATTTAAGCACTTCACTGCAATTACAGTAACTTTTGTCTGCAATATTGAAAGACACCTGGTTCAAACAATGACCCCCTGACTGATTATACAAGTGTCAACACAAGATACTATTTATATTATGTGCTTTATTAAAATGCTTCAAATGAGGAAGTCTTGATTGTTGATTGGTCTTCTGGCATTTTTCAAAGCTCATCTCCAAACCATAAGTATTTGCCGAAGACATCCTCAGTGTCCTAGGTGTTGTTTTACTTCATCAAGATGCTGAAAGTTAGAAGCAGAATATCAGAATTGGGAAATCCTCATATATGGAACTAAATAGAAAGCAGACAGAGCTATGCAACTATGAACTGAACCTTCTGGATGGCATCCATGGCAGAGCTATCTTCTTCAAGTCTGGCATGGATCAAAGCTTTCTCAAAGTGGGACACAGAGGATTCAAAGTTTCCAAGCTTAACTGAAAAAGTAAATAACAAGCAAATTATTGCTAAAGATAACATACAATGGCATTAGAGCCTGGAGTGGTTAAAAAATGAAGTCTCTGATCATAAGAGCAATATTAAGTAATAACCAGTGGATTAATATTTACATTCTGACTGTGCGACCAAAACTTTGGCATTCATTAGCCACTTCTCATCAGTGATTTCATCAGCTGCAGCAGCTGCCAGGGTGCCGTAGTCTCTAGCTTCTTCATAGTTGTTAAGCTCCATATAACAACAGCCAATCTCGTGGAACAGCCAAATCTTCTCCAAACCACCATTAACCAAGGAAATCCTCTTTTCCCAGCTGAATCACAAATATAGAAGGAACACAAGTTAGGTAAAGAACTTTTTGGACAAATCTCACTGTAAAATATATATGTGCCTGATAAAGACTG
Organism: Craterocephalus amniculus; assembly: GCA_036024015.1. Taxonomy (NCBI): domain Eukaryota; kingdom Metazoa; phylum Chordata; class Actinopteri; order Atheriniformes; family Atherinidae; genus Craterocephalus; species Craterocephalus amniculus. The sequence goes on along the minus strand of JAVQJG010295332.1, from coordinate 2,004 downwards.
CCAATAAAGAAACATTTTATCCAGTTTGGAAATGTCATACGTATGATAATTTGTTATTTACTTACAACTTAATGGCCTGTTCAAACTGTCCGATTCGAGCATAAGTTCGGCCCATATTGTCCAAAGCCCTTGACTTTGCCTCTGGAAGTTTGCTGTAGGTAAGAAAGATGACTAAACTTTGGTCTCGTGATCATACATTTGATTGTGAAATTTATTGAGATTCTCACCATTGTTTGGCCAACTCCAGGTCTTTCTGATGATGCTCTAATGCTTTGTGCATGTCTTCCAGATCAAAAAAAGCGTTTCCAATGCAACTGTGCAGGTTGCCCAAGAGCTCTTTTTTATTAGGAACCTCTCTTTCTGACCACCTGTGCACCATCTTCATGACTTTTTCAGCCTTCTTAAGACTACCTTGTGCATTTCCAGAGGTCAGCTCTAAGGTGACAAAAAAAAGCGAGCATTTTCTAATAAAAAGAAAAGCTGGAAACTGCATGTTCAGTTAGACTTGGACCTTACCTGCATCTATATCATCAAAACTCCTCAGCAAAAACTGAGCAGGTTCAGAAGAGGCTTTAGATTCTTGTGTGGTCTGATGGTTCCTTTCTTGAGGGGAGATGGGTTTTTCCTGATTCCAGAACTCAGTGCAAGTGTCAAGTGATTGGAGGCAGCTCTGAATGATGTCATGCAGGTGTTCCCCACGTCTTGTCCTACCTTTTACAAAGTCTGCACATCATTGTATAATGAATGTGATGCGTAGAGATGATATAAAAGATAATTCCCACCAAATGAATAAAAGCATAACCACATGAGGATGAATTAGTAAGACAGCACCTTTATCTTTCATCAGATCCTGGAGAAATTTCTTGTCTCTGTAGAACTCTCCCAACAGTTCCTTTGTTGTCTTTTCACTCTTAGAGATCTTCTTAGTCTGATGTTTTTTCTCCTTTGTCAGATTCTGAAAAACAGAGATTGGCTTTGTAAATAATACAGACAGAAACGTAGAATCCATTTTATCTGAGAAAAATATTAAAAAGGGACTGGTGCTTCAAAAGGTCCTTACTCCAGTCAGGTACAACATTAACGCCTCCTGACCGATGAAGTGATTTACGTTCACTAGCTTGTTAAAATACACCAGTCAAGGTGTGATATATTGGGTATCATGTGAAAAGTCAGTTCTTGCAGTGAGTTGGTGTATAAGAAGTAAAGGTTTGCTTATATATTCTGATACCACATGAGAATTATGATCATACAACACTTTATGGAGCCAAAAACGCACAGTGCATGGCAGCTTTCTTAATAAGTGTGCAACCAGTGAAGAGTGCCCATTCTTAACTGTGTCTTTCACTCGAAGCATCATCAATAGTACATAAACATCAGAAGTAGATCACAAGACTATAGTAGAAGATTGTCTGATTAATGAACAGCGTTTTCGTCACATCATGTGGGCAGCCAAGTGCTGTGTTTACTTGGACAACAGTCAGTAGTTTTCTATGGGGTAACTTCTGGTCACACTTTGGTTTTATATTTACTGTATATGCAAACACCAAGGTGTGTCCTAAACATTGCTACAGAGCAGACCAGGTAAAACACCCTTTCTGGTAGTGGTTATGGAACTGATACCAATGGTCTCTTTCAAAGCCTTGTATAAACTGTAAAAAATAAAAATGTCCAGGAATTGTTTGAGGAACCATTCAGGGAATATTCTGCTCTGCAACAGCAGATAGAACGGGCATGATTTTCACTTTTTGTGCTGCCTGCATTCCCTATCCCTGAGGTCTGCAACTTTTACAGTCCAAAGAGCCAATGATTCCCTCTGCCTCGCTAAATAAAACTAGTTAAAAGCTGCAAATGTTTCATGACCCATTGCAACAAGACAACTTAGAATTTTTTATAAAATAGCTATGATAGGGGATTTGTCATTTAAAAAAAAAATATTTTAACTTTTCTGTCTTTAAAGCTTTAAAATAAAGTTTAAAAAAAAAACAAAAGCTAAAAGAAGATTAG
>JAVQJG010295313.1:0-20712 GCA_036024015.1 Craterocephalus amniculus | reverse complement strand
GTGAGAACCCACGCATACACGGGGAGAACATGCAAACTCCACACAGGAAGGCCACAGTTTCAAGCCCCTCCTCAGCCGGAATCTGGCTCCGGCCGACTTGGGACTCGAACCGGCAGCCTTCTCACTGTGAGGCCACAGTGCTAACCACTACACCACCGTGCAGCCCACAATTTTTTCCACCTAATATAAAAAACCCTAAAATAACAGACAAAACAAAAAAAACTATTATTATTATAAGGCAGCACCCCTAAAAACTTTGCAGGGCACATCAAATAGATTTTTACTAAAAAGATTTATGTTCATGCAAGTGGTTTCCGTTGTTTGTGATTACCATGTAAAATTTAAGAATTCATGTTTTCCATGTGAGCAGTTAGAGCCTCAGGCATGCCAGATATTTATCAGAAAACCACAGTATACAAGCTAAAATTCAAAGTGTCTTGTTCAGGACATGCAAGCCTGGGGCATTCAGCCACAAAAGTGATGATGATTCAGTTTTGCAGGACCTTTCTTTGTTAGAAACCCTCCTGAGTAAGTGCAAGACTTACTATTTTGGTTTTGTGAGCCATATCACAACTAGTCTGCACGACATGTCACACTGAGCATAAATTAGTATCAGCATGCCAATTATTCATTTGTTTGATTCAATATTCTCCAAGTACACCTGCCACAGTTGATAATTTTGCAATACACAATTCTAACAGTTATTGCATTGATTAATCTGGCAATTAGATATTTGAAAATATTTTTCACATCTTTCTATTCAACTATTCCAAAGAGAGAAAAAATATATAAAATATATTTATATCCTGCAGATGAAAGCATTGGTGTTTATATACATAGTTGAGGTACTCTTTATTTATGCAGTATCAGTGTTTTAATATTTTCCCTAATGTGAATACCAGTACTGAAAAGTTAAATATTTACCTACCTAAGGTCATTTTGCTTCTGTCCTATCTCTATACTGTTGTTATCTTTTTTTGTAAATGAGTTCCTAAAAAAGGCCTCTTATTCATTTTTTCCCCTCATTTACATTTTTCCTGGTTCTCTGTTAGACTTCACTGTGTGTTTAGCCGCTGATCTAAAATCACTTAAAGGCTGAGCTTTGGAAATTTTTTCACTGTTTGGCACGGTGGCATCTCATAAATTTGGAATCCCTTATTCATCATGTGTCTTCTTTGAGCTTTTTTTCGGACATTAAAGGTTAGTCTGATAATGACTCTTTTTTGCATCTCTTGCTCTCTCATTTTCTTGCTTTCTTCTCCTCACGTCCTCCGACAATGTCTTATTGCATTTCTTTGCTGAATCAGCCATGTTGCGCCTTCAAAGGGTGTTGATGTTGGTGAGATATGATGATGTGGAAACAAAATGTAGATGTGGCGTGATGCCCTGTGCTTAAAAAAATAAAAACACATTAAATGTGGTCCCTTAGCCTTGGGATTCTGCAGGGCAGCGACAGCTCCAGGAATGTCTATAATGAGTGTTCGTGTGCCATCATAACAAGTCAGAAGCACAGTTTTAACATCAGAAACCTATGTAGTGTTCTTTTATACTATACTCAAGCACCAGCAGTTTCTGGTTATATAAATGAAATGTCATCTGATATTATTAGTTCTGTCAAACTATTTTGGATTAAGTTTTCTTTTTGTTGGAAAGTAGTAATTATGAGGGTGAACTGTAAACAAGTGCATCTCAGCTTGTCGCTCCCAAATATGGACTGAAAAGTTTGCTAAGGTTGCTCTTCAAAGATATAAAATACTCGCATTGACAGCTTTAATGGAAAACCTGCCAAATCAGAATACATCAATGAAAATGATACTTTGAAAAGTATTATTAGAAAGTTACTATTCTGCACAGCCCTACCATGGTTATCGTACACTGATACCTGGTAATTTAAGTAAACTCAACAGGAAATGATTAATGCTTTGCCATCGTCTCCAAACCAGCATTGGCCTGTCTAAATTAAAGGAAAATCTCAGTTAGTTGTCACGTGAGTTATGAACAGAAAAAAAATCCCTCCCCATCTGTTATAATTTACAATAGTTCCACTGCCTTGATTTTATGCACACATTGACTGACAATGCTGACTTGATGAGAGTCCAGCAGGGAGTCTCGTTTGATAGGAAAATTATTTGGGCAGATAGAAGAACTGCTGCTTATTCACAGTATAATCTCCTACAGAGGCAAACAGCTTGCTGAAGCACCAGCATCACCAAAATGATTAAACTAAATCTGTGCCACTATTCATCGTAACATATTTGCACCGTGACAACAGTAAGATTTTCTTGTTTTTAATGATAATGATTCATGTAGAAGACAAAAATGCCAAAATTCTTCATTTCAACATACTTCTTAAGGCTTGATTGTAGGCTCTATCCACCTATAACAAACTTTATGCTCACATATAATGCCCTTTACTAAATAAAGAGAGGGTTTTCAAACGAAAGTGGATTCAATTAAATACCTTACTGCAGGACCAAGGACAGCAAAGAATAAATTGCCAATTTTATAATATTATTTATATTATTGATTGTGGGGCTGTTGCTGTGACATTTGCCAACTTGTTTGTATAATTCCCTTTTGTTTTCACATAAAAAGAACCTTGAAGCCTTAGCAAGATGATGTAGAAGGAGCCATCTTACGGATCAAAAACCCTCTACTTTAAGAAGCACCAAAGAACTATCGAAAGAAAATTACAATATGTGTGCTTGTGATTGGATCTGATACTGATGGTTTAACCAAATTATACTCAATTCATCTGAGATTCTTTCCTCAAATGTTTTGGCAAGGAAGATATAGCAGTTGTTTAGCCCCTTATATAAAAGTGCCACTACTCTACCTAAACTCTGCAGTGATGAAAAAGTCCTGCAGCTCCAGAGGTTAGTTGGCCTCACCATATACAACCAGACATAGACCAAGCACACTCAGACGTATGTATTTCCATGTGTGTCTCTGCCTCTTAGCCATTGCCTGACTCATTTCTCTATCTTTTTCCTCTATGTTTCAAGAGGCTACTGTCTTTTTCAGGCTCCAAAATAATCCTTTTTTTCTTTGTTGCACTCTGTGCTGCACTTAATTAACATGACAGTCGGTTTCAACCCAATTAGATAGCAGTGATGGTGGTAGAGAGGAGATTCTCCATGTGGTTGTTATATAACAGTTCTCCTCAGTTAACATGTCTTTCTCTCTCTCTGGCTGTGCGAACTCAGATATGCCAGTACAGTACTGCAATGCAGCTGCTATCTAATGTACTACGTATTTGGGGATTCCCTTAATATAGAGCAAGTCTTTTGCTGCATAGCATATATTTATATTATGATATCTCATTTTTGTTCCTTTACAGATACTATATATTATTTCATCATTTCGCTGAAGAAAACTGGAAATAAAGTACAGATTTTATATTATTCATGCAACATTTTTGTAGGCCATGTAGTTTGATTCAGTTTTCGTATAATTTATGCAAACACAACTTAGCCATACATGAATTAGGTCTATATTTTGATGACATGCCATTCAAATTGAGGCAATTTGTCAGAACTGTAATTAACTTTCTAACCTTGTTTATAGAAATACTGTCAGCAAATTAGCTATGTAATGCAACCATCCATACCTTATTCCTGTGCGGGGTTGCATGGGCTGGTGCTTATCCCGTTTGTTGCAGGTAATACAGTCCCATAAAATTGCATTAAATACATTATTTATGAAATTTGTTCAACACATTCTTTAAAATTTCCTCACTGAGGCTCTAGTTTGTACTGTACACGTTTTATTGCATGAATTGAGTAAGTAGGAGTTCTCGCAGTCCCTCTTCACTTATCAAAGTAATCAGTGCTTTTGAATATGTTTTGAGAAGGAAACCATAGCCTTTTAATACAAACATCTGAGCATTTGTAAACAACACAAATTATATTTTAATATGTTAATAAGCATGCAGGTGTGCAGAGAAATCTGCACTCTGTTTTGTCACAGGCAGGGGGGGCTGTATGCCTGTAATGCTGGTGGCGATGATGCAGCGAGTACAGCTCATTCCTCAGGTCTGCCTCACTCTGCTCAAGGACATCTAGAGACAGACACATAGGGAATGAGCACAGCTTCATATGGCTCGCGGAGGGCAGCAAACTATCTACTTTCCAGGAACTTTCAATCTAGGAAAAGAACGGAATCATAAGGGCTCAGGGCATGATTATCTCTCATTCTTTATAATCACAAGCCAAACATAAACACACAGCAGACATAGCACAACACAGCACATTGATAAATCTAGCTTTACGGACAAAATTTTGCCTCAAAATATCCCTTATTACATGCGCACAAGAAACCTCTCCATGGGTAGGTACAACAATACATACAGTATAAAAACACATAGATAATAGCATTAAGACTTACCTAAACGGAAAAGCTTTATATTATATCCTAAAACATTTTACATAAAAAAAATTAATATGAAGTTGTAAACCAAGCGCAGTCAACCAAGTACAGACTTTAAAATGCATGAATTACTAATGGAGTTAAACTGCAATTATGAAAGACATGTTAAAAAACAGTAATTTCCAACCCAAACATTAATATCGCTAATTATTGCATCGAGCCCCTGGGTATGATTCTAAATTTGATGTGCAAAAATGCTAGTTGAATAGTTACTGAATGTAACCTTAAAATTTATATGGCTATAATGATAGCCTTCTTTGCATTTCCTAACAGATTCAGTTACAACAGATTCCTCTGTGTTTTTTAGGAGCTTTCCATAAGCTAACACAGTGCATTTTGTTGGTCAGATGGTGTAAGCATCTGGACATTGAGCTTCACATTTTAATGTAGATACCATATGGTGCTCAAGTTCATGAAGTTCCCATTAAGTGTGTATTGCACTCTAGGTAAAAAGCTGTTAATTATTGAAAAATGTGCTCTTTCTCTTGACTATTTGTTCAGATGTTGCTCATTACTCACTGTCAAATCATGAGGAGCATGCCAACCAGTATGCTGATGAACCGGTTCATTGGCAGGTAGGCAGACAGAAGGAGAGCACAGCAGGAGACGCTATAGTCATTCACTGATGGACAGGAAAGCAAGAGGATAACACATAGGCCCTGTGTATAGGCCCTATTTTGTGCGTACATGTAGTGTGCACAATAGTGTCCTCTGTTCTCTGTCGACAAAAAGTAGAGCATCGTTTTCTTTGAAGTTTCACACTATAGACATTAGCAGTGCACCCTACTGCCAGTTTGCCTCAATCTTTTAGTGTTTTCTCCCTTTAATTGTGATACATGATTTTTGTCACCCTTTTAATCCTTTCCTTTGTTCTCATCCTCTTCTGTCTTTCAACTTTTGTCACATGCTGTATGAACTGCCCCCTCATCTCTGCCCTACCACCCATCCTTATCTCTATTAAGTTTTAGTCTTTCCCATTACTACACAACAGTGTTAGTTAAATAGGCTCTTGCACTGTATAGTACAACATAATACAACACATCCACCATTGGTTCATCACTAACACAATGATGTGAAACTTAAAAAAATCATTGTTCATTAGTGATGAACAGATATCGTAGAGCTGAAATAAGCTGTTTTGTTGAAGCCAATCCCGCACTATTCTGTAGTTTAGGTCCTATAAATAAGCACATTAAGAAGCTTTTGGCGATCAATACTCAAGTAAGGGGTCTTGGTGTTTTACTATCTTTTTATTCATTTTTGTTTCTGTATTTATTAACATTACTAATCTTCAGGTACTCTTGGCAGTGCCTGATACAACCTGAATATGCCATGACAGCTCAGATATTCACTTACAGTACTACAACTGTATGGGTAGATTCTGCATTTGCGGGAACAAGAGCCCTGTTAGTTTCCATTTTGTCCTGTTCTATGAGTGATTGATTGATCAGCTGGGAAGAATATCCTGGAGGAATAGGAAATGTATTGTATATGTATACAATACAAGAACAAGTGGTGACCATATTGCAGTTGCTCCATCTGGTGCAAAATAGAATTACATTACCTGTGTGATGTAGTTTCTCTCCTTTGCCAATCCTAAATAAACACATGCACACATAAACACATCCATATGCACACAGTTTTCTCAGAGAGTATTTGTTTGCTTTCATTTGATGGCTTTAGAGGATCTGGCCGGCACAGATGTCTGCCTTGGCACTGCTATACCGCCAACATTGATTGGACCTGATTGGCAGGCAAAAGAAGGGGACAGCATCAAAGGTTGGAGAAAAGACAAAGGAAGATACAGTCCTTCCTCTTGCCATTCTTTTTTGTCTAAGAAATCGTGAAACCAATAAAAACCAACCATCGTTATTATGTTAATCAGTGGTTTGTAGAAAGACAAAGAAGCATTTGGGGAAAACCCTATTTGAATTCTTCTTCTTAAACATTGTTCATGCTTTTTTCAGTTCATTCTTCTTTAGCAGCTTCCCTACGAAAGTTTGGTAGGTTATTCTTCCCCCATGTTATTGTCAGAGATGTCTACCCTTTTGACTTCATGAAGAGCTGGATCTTATTAACAGAATAAACTACATCCAGTTGGTAGTCTCCATAGTATAAAAGTAGGTTCACATGTTGGCAGACTTTCTGAACACCCTGATGTGATAAGGTTGTGGCCTACTGTTTCCAGGCATGCAGTTGTCTAGTACAACACCCATCATCACACTTGACATCAACAACTGGACACCCTGCTGATTGTGTTATTCAGGCCAATTAAATAGGTTCTTGTCACCAATTCAAATAATCTGCATGGCTCCATTACCTCAGAGTTACTTCTGTTAGGCCACTTTGTGTTACATATTTCATGCATAGCTTTATCCTGACAGGCTAACAGAAAATTATAATATGTCAAGTCAAGTCAACTTTATTTGTATTGCACATTTAAAAATAGCAGCATTAAGCAGGGCATTTAATGATTTAAAGACAACAACAACCGTGCTGCAGCATTTTGGACCAATTTTGCTACCGTCTGTCACAGAACACCACTTTCAATCAAAATAAAAGTGTGTTCAACTGTGTTAACATACAGTATTCACACTGTGTTATTTACATGACTGAAGACAAAAGCAAGGGAAGTGGACAATGGTGAAGCTTTGCCGTCCGGCCTTAGAACCATATTTTCATGTTGATATTTTCATTCTAGCCAGATATTTTTATACTTAACAAACTTGTAGACCCAAATCTGCAGAGTGAGTCTTATCAGATAAAGGACAAAATAGCCTCAGCAACATATTTGCATCTGTTGATTATTCTTTATTTTATTGTTTTATGTTTTTAATATTGCAGAAAGCAAGAAATTAGCACTGTATTTATTAACATACAGGTAATGACTTTTTATTTGAAGCTATAATAAAAAAAAAGATGAACAGTGTGATATTCATTAATAGTAAAGCTAATCTTAATACATGTACTTCAAAGAGTATTAAGTGATTACTTGTTGAATGTGATGAAAATGTCAGCAGTTTCCATGCAGTGCACCTACATTTTCTCATGACCTCATGGAGTGACTATAGTAAGTTTTACATATTTTGTGCAGACATTTCAGAATTTGGTTTGCATTATTTGTGTTTTAGCTTTATCTTGCTTATTCTTTAGTCTGATTTATCAACTAAACATGCAAAGCATCACATAAAGTTGAAACATTGTAGTTTTTTAGGCAACCTATCAGTGGAATTATTTACAGATGATGGAAAGACAGTACAGTCGCTGCAGGGCTCTACAGAATACAAAACTAAGGTGCTTTGATGCCAGGTTCCCTTCTGTGTGGGTGGGTGGTGATAAAGGGCAGCTGTGAGGCAAAGGTTTTCTTTGGATAATGATATTAATGATGAACCTTCGAATCATCAATTGAGGATGTGATCAGTGTGGTGCAAGCTGAGTCACTGATGTCACTGATTAGGCATAAGGTCACATATGGGAGTCATTGGAATGGAAACAGATCAATAGTTTTTGTGCACTCTATTATAGTATTATATCTTTATTTAGTGAAAGGGTAGAATGTGAGAAATCAGTGATTTAATAGATAAGGCTGTTGATTTTGTTTATACTCAAATCCAATGCAAATGTTGTTTGGGTGACTGATTTACCCCATAGACTTTTACTGTTGTCCAAATGCAATTAAAAGCAACATCAACTGTTCCTTTATTAATCAGGCTGGGCACTGCAGCTTGAAACGACAAAGCAGAACACTATTTTAAAAAAACATATTTTTCAGCTATTTAGTTAGAAATGTGTGGATTTCTTTAACTTAACCCTTTTGAATGCAAAAAATGTGATTGTCAGAAAACAAGTCTGGAGACCTCATTACTGCAAAGCACTGCAACACAACAAGCAGAGGTGACGGTGTCACTAAGGTAGAATGACTGCACAGGAGAGGTCCCTTACTGTAGAGAAGAGTGGTAGCTTACTTACTGGTGAGATAGCTGTGGCGGGTCTGCAGTTCAGCCCATCCTCCTCATGACATCGCAGTGTTACGCTCTGCCTCATTGCTTTGTCGTCAGAGGAGCCACAGCCTCCCGCCCGCGCACAACTCCTCTCCGCTCTGCACCAGAAAGGAGCAGTCTTATTTCTCCCTCTCTTTCATATCCCCCCTCTCTCTCTCTCTCTCTCTCTCTCTCTCTCTCTCTCTCCCTCTCTGTCTGTCTCTCTATCAGTTAGTGTGTGTACTCAGAATGAGGTTAGCAGAACCGGTAGCAGCAGCAGCAGATAGAGACAGCAGAGGCACAGTTACTGCAGCAGCCAGGAGAGGCTGTCCTTCAGCCGTGCAGCATCTACCGCTGCATTCACCCCTGTCCTGAGAACGCAACCCTCATTCCTGTGCTCTCTTTTTTTCTCTCTCTCTTCCTGCTCCTCCCTCACCATCTGAATTCATCTAATGAATTCGTCCCCCATCTCTCTCTGTCTCTCTTTCTCCGTAGCAGTGATGGAGAGGACCACCATGTAAAGACAGAGAGGCAGTGAGGGCAAGAGCAGAAAAGCAGCAATGGGAAGCCACACATGGAGTGGGTCTGGACTGCAGCCGTGGTGAGCCTGAGACCAACCGGACTTGAAACCACCATCATCGCCCTTCTCAGGACCTAACCACTGGGGCTGTCCAACGCTTACCTGGATGCTCCCCACTTGTGATTTGACATCCCCTATTCTCCCCCTGCTCTGGTGCGCTCGTTCCTCCTTATATGTTTCTTCTCCTGAGTGGTTTTTGGTCTGCTGAAATCTGTCTCTCCCGAAACAGAGGCTACTCACCCCTTTTTAATCTCTTTAACTGCATACTTTTCCCACAAGAAGTGTTCTTTATACCCCCTTTTTTTGTCATGATTCCATGCGTGAAACCAATTGAGGATTTTTGATTTATTTTTCGGACGAGACTAAGCTCGATTGTGCAAGATTTTGTTCTATAAGCAATAACAAACACTAATCTAACTGACTTGACTAGCTGACACCATGGGGGACATGTCCAACAGCGATTTTTATGCCAAGAACCAAAGAAACGAGGACAACCATGCAGCAGGCTTCGGCTGCTCGCTCATGGAGCTGCGCTCGTTAATGGAGCTGCGTGGAACAGAGGCGGTGGTCAAGCTCCAAGAGGACTACGGGGGAGTTGAGGGACTGTGCAAACGACTGAAAACCTCACCCACAGAAGGTGAGTTCCCATGCTTGTCTGTGGTCGTGCAAGGGTGTGTGAGAAATATCTGTAGGAATGCATGTAGTTCTTAGCATGTAGAGGACTATAGATTTCTTATTTTTCTTTCTGTCAGGCTGTTGCACTATATTTAACTTGGGATACCTAATTGTTCATATAAAAAAACTGAAAGGGAAAACCAGTGCAAAGAGCACAGAATCAGAGCTGGATGCATCATTGCTGGGGGGGCAGGGGGTGCAGGTTGTTCCCATGTGAGGAAAAACATGAAAAACCTTCTCAGCCTAGCTTGTGGTTTACCTGTTTGGTATTCATGGAAATCTGTCTGCACAGTTTCTCTTTCCCAATCCCCTGCAAAAACATCCCAAACGTCAATGTCACCCTCCTGTTTAACCAGTCAGCTACAGATTTATTAAGAGGCAAGTCCACTGGAGCACCATGGAGAGCTCTTGCTCAAATGAAATGTGCTGTGGCACGCTGTGACATGAGAATGCAAAGAACACATGTCCCTACCCACATTTCTATTTCTTTTTCCTAATCATTAAAGGAATATTTGTTAAATGACAATTATTGCTACATTTTCAATGATTTGGAAAATTTCTGCGTTTCCGCGTCAGACTAATTTTTTTTGTAATGAAAATTTAAGAAATCATTTACTTTTTTAACCATTTATGATGTGTGCATATATATATATTTTTTCAAATAACCAACAAACTTTGTATTTTCATGTTGTGTTGAGGATGGTTGGAAAGTCTGTCGTGACATTTCTCGCAAGCTCACAAAGTGGACCTCTCTGATAGCTACATCAGTGCACTGAATATTTACAACAGTGCTGTAGTCATCCACTTCTCTTATCATAGAGACCCTTCTCCAGTGAGGTCACCTGTGTGACATCAAGGCTATCCTGTAACCTTGTTGGCTGATAGTTGATTGAGATTGCATTCCCTGATCTTCTTATTCCAGTCCAACGTCTTATAGGTCAGCTCACGGTGAGGCCACAGCGACACAGGCTGAGTGAATTGAGATAATTTCCTCTGTTATAAACTGAACAAGAGTATTGTGACAATGCACGCTTCCCCCAAGGCTAAATATAGAAGTTCAGTATCAAGATCGGATTGGAGTCCAAGTCTAGTAACATTTTTTTGTGGAAACCTTTCTATCACTTTCGATTCAAGTAACACTGCAGACAAACAATCATAAAAAACCAACCATACCAATCACAGTACCTCCTTGGCAGAAACAATAAAGAGTAAATAAAGAAAAGATCAAAGTGCGATTAACTAGAACAAAAGCACAGCTGAACACTAACTCAGATAGATTACCAGCTCTTGTTCTCTAGATTTCACAGTAGCGTGGTTCCTTGCACCCCATACCAAGGGTGTATTTATGCATGGGTTACCTTGTAAGTAACATTGTATTGAATGGCTTGCATTTCCCTCATCTAGCCAGCAGGTGACTGGAATTAATCATTTAGGGACAGGATAGGCTGTCAGGCTACTGCTTAGATTCGAAGAAAGGATGGTACTGAGCTGCTTGGTGTACTGTACAATCTACCTCACTTGAGATAAGAGGAAAGTCTGTTTGGTGGTGATGACAATGCAACTCTGCTCTCAAGGGACAGTAAAAAGCTGCAACACATGGGCAGGTTCTCTGGGTTGGAGCCATGAAATTGTGAAACAGCACCCTGGATTAAGCTGATTATTCAGGTTCAGGATGGCAAAAGATGCTCAAAGTAGCCTTTGATGCTATTAGGAAATTAGTATTTGGAAATGTAGCCAAAGACAGAAAATGGATATAAAGGTGTACACATACTGTATTTCAAAAGAGTTTGTCTCAAACACTACAACAATATATTTTTTTCATTCAATGTTTTACACACTTCACAGTTTTAATCCAGTATATTTTTTAATCTGCAAAACTGTGAACCAGATTTGCACATTGCCGTATTTGCAACATCTATGTAACACAATTCCTGCAGTGTCACAGCAGTATTGAAATAAATCTGAATAAACATTGAAATGAGCATAACTGACATGAAATTATCATTTCTTTTTCGTAATATCTGAGCACCTGGATTACATGCACAAATGCTTTATTTTATGCATAATGACTCAAATTTAAAACCTGTAAAATTTGCAAATTTGGATAAAAAAGAAGCCAAAGGAAAATGCATTCTACTTGATTCTATATTTTTTTTATTAGATTCTACTAATGTTATTAGAAATCATGTAGTTCCACTCAGTTGATAATGGCCAGTCTATAAAGTAATTTTTATAAAAACGAGGACAGTAATGAAAAAATGGCTTTAAGGACTATTCAAATAAGAAAAACTTAAATTAGATTATGAGCTGTTTGAATTAATGAAAACACTGCAATTGCTAAAGTGTTTCCCCATTAGAGGGCCAAAATGAAGAAATGAATTATCTCCATTTGCTATTCTGTTTTCCACAACTACCAAACCAAATCTTTTTTAAACTACTGTAAAGCAAGGCAATGCAAGTTTATTTGTATAGAATATTTCAAATTGCTTTACATTTAACATTTAAAGAAATATAAATAGTGCAAAGAAAATTTTCCAAAGTTGTCTAAATTTACAACAAAATCATTGAAAAAATTGCATTTTGTAATAACAATCCAGTAAAAGCCTGTTTGTACCCTGTCTGTGTCTGTGTCTGTGTTCATGTACTTTTTCATGACAGCCATTTGAGGACACACATATGCATACATATTTGCATAAAATAAATACTTTGAAATGAAAAAATAAAAGAATTTTAGCCAGAGGTAGGTAGTTTTATTGTGAATGTTTCAGTGAGAAGTCATATTACAAGAACATGTTATTCTTAAAATTTTGCTGCTGGGTCAGGAAACAGTGAGATTTTTTTAATAACAGTGACCAGATTTAGGGACTGAAATTTATTTATCCACTATGTAAAATGACTTTAAAAAATTTTCTTTTATATGGCTTCAAACAATCCAACTGGCACTTCAGAAAATAACCATCCACTCATTTTGTGGACGGTATGCAGTATAACTGGGCTAAAATAGTTATATGGAACCAAAGAAAGAAAGGTGACAACCCAACATTAATCCATGGAATCAGAAATACACAACTGCCCATCTGCATTGATTTGTGGTTCCAATGTCTGCTAACATAGAGTATGTGAAATCATTAGTATTTGTACATGTTAGCCTCTTGTTACTCATTGGTCGAACAGACTAGTTATAAGAACAGCTGTGAAGCTGTGACAACAAAACAACAAATCCCAGCAGAGCAGGTTACCCTTCTAGTTGTTGTCATTTTGCATTAACTAACACAAAAGCTCCAGACAGCTTTTTGCAAGATTATGGAAAACTCTCTTCCACACAGCTTCAAACTCACCTCGCTGCATTATACTGTACAGGCCAAATTTAAAGTAGATACAGAAACAGTTGGTGAACACACACACACACACACACACATACACACACACTCACACACACACAGATAACAGTAAGGGATAAAATGCATTTTATATTGATCTGTTCATATTTTTCTAACCACATTTTTTCTGTTTAGTTGGAATGAGTGTGCTTTTGTTGAAGAGCTGGTCTGCTATCTACGAGGTTTTTTTTCAGTCCTGCATATAACTATTCTTCTAATCAGGTAATTGTTTTCTGTCACAGAACATTGACCAAGTGGAATCTGAGTAAAGGTATCTGGTGATACTTGCATCAGTGACTAGCTGTTTCTGTGTTCATGGCTTGTGGCCTACCTTCTGTGCAGTCTGCTTCATCCATAAAACATATGCTAACTCAGAAATATGATCATGGTAATGCTTGTTGTCATCATAAATAGTGTGCAGTATGTCTATGGGTCCCACGGGGCAGCTGTTGATGGAAGGAAGCCCTGAGCATTGTTGACCTATTAGCCTTTTTAATGTTGCCTATACCAGTCATTTCATTTGATACTAACAGTTTATGTATTGGTACATTTTGCTCTATAAAAGCATTATGGCTTTGGAAATGTAGACTAGTAAAACGATCTCAGAATAGGTACAAGATTACTAACTGCAATGGGTTGACAATGCATCAAACTACAGTATGAAATTAATATACACTCATGTTGAAAGATTAGCTTTGAAATGTTAGATTAGTATTTTTTTTTCTTTTTTCTTTTCTTTTTTAAAAAGGCATTTGAAACCATGTTATACTGTAAAAACATGCACTGAAAGATTTGAGACAACCCAAATGATCAGTTAACCCTAATTCATCAAGAATTATTTAATTAAGAATAATAGATGCAAAAGTAATGTTCCAAGAAAATGAATGATGAAGAAAGCAACGTTCCTGAATTCTCTGGTTACTGGTTTGTTTTACTTAGGAAACCTGGTTCTGTGTTAGTATAAACCTGCACTTGGGATGTAGTTACACATTTGTTGCCTACAAGGTGACTGTGAGGTGAAGATGTAGCCTTTTTGTCCAGCAGCCAGCAAGTCAATAGCAGGAGTCTTTCTCAGATTGGAAACATAGCATAGTTTCTGAGAAACGGTGGTGCATGGAAGTCTCTTGTTCAGCGGGATGGTGCAACTGTCTACTCAAGATGAACCTATACTCTTCTCTTCTATCCTACAGTCATCTAGCAGATGCTTTTGTCCAAAGTGACTTACAGCTAAAAGTAAGAACAACACAAGCAAAAATTCAAACAAGATGAATTAAGATCATTAAGCTGCTTCATATTTAATTTGTCTACAAGTAGGCTTGAAAAGCTTTTATATGATAATATATATGATGCAAATGAAAATTCTGAGTCCAGTTGGACTCAGGTGCTGCCATAAAGTTCTAGAGGCAGTGCCTTTTTATGTTTTTCTCCCCAACTCTCCCCTTCGATCATAGTTTGTTTAATTACAATTTCATTACACAATATCACCAGTTGGTTTGGAAATGCTCCTTGAACAGCTGAGTCAGGCTGAGACATACAATACATCTAAAGGTTCTAAGCAGAAATAAAGTGTTGAATTTTCATTGCATAAGTCTCAGGGCCTCATTTTGCCGTGTGACAAGTCACATGGCTTTCCAAATGAAGCTTCAAGACATCCCAAGCGTATCCCCAAACCTTCTAGTTTGGGATTTGGAGTGGGGTCATTAATAACTTTGTGAGTTTATAAGAGGAAGAACATATTAATATTGATTTACTGATTCACAAACAGGTTAAGTGAGATTAAGATAAGATTAGTGTCTCATTACATCTAGTTCCATACTTCATACCCTTACATACAGTAGCCTACAATAGTTTATACTACCATACATCTTATACACACATTAAGCACACATAGAAGCTTTATTGTTAAACATAATTATTTATTTTCTGTATTTACCATACAGATGCCATGTTGAAAACTGACCAGCAGATGTCCCTATATTATGTGTTTAATGTTTTGTAAAAGTGAACCATTTTAAGACATTTGCTTCATATTGATTGAGACTTATAGAAAGCTTCACTTTCTACATATCTCCCCCTGTACAAAATCATGACAACTCATATCAGAATCCTTTGTTCTGTCACATTTCACTTAACAAACTGGTTTCCCTGATTAATAAGCATGTCCAGATTAGCCTTTTTCCCGCCCTGATACCAATCCAAGTCACTCACAACTGACCCCCCTTTTTCAATCCAGGACATACAATTAAATGGATTAAATATAAATTGACAAGATTTTAAAGGAAGTTGGATGAAATTTTATTTCCAAATTGAACAAACAACAGAAATACAACATGCATAAAATTATTTACTTTTTTTTTTGTTAAACAGCACAAGTACCTATCAGATGACATATTAATTTACAGAAATTTCAATGCTAACTTGTTGTCTTTGCCTGCTGCAGTTAACACACAACTTCTCTTCTAACTGCTTGCTGAACACATAAACACTTGTTGACCATCAGGGTTCAAATAATAGAGGGGATTTTTTGGTAACCTTCTTTCTGGGTGTACACCACAACATCCCATCCCACGCACTCTCATTTTTTATTAGTTCATGACAGTGTTGTCCAAAACAGGGTTAATGACAAAAACATTCTGGTACTACAATATGAAGCTCATTCAATCAGAAACAAAGCTGCTATCCTCAGTGATGGAATAAATGGGATGGATCTTAATGTGTTTTTTGGAAAATTTTGTGTTTTAAATGACTAACACAGCTTTGAAAAATAAATATGATTTCA
Source organism: Craterocephalus amniculus (assembly GCA_036024015.1). Lineage (NCBI taxonomy): Eukaryota > Metazoa > Chordata > Actinopteri > Atheriniformes > Atherinidae > Craterocephalus > Craterocephalus amniculus. The sequence goes on along the minus strand of JAVQJG010295313.1, from coordinate 4,890 downwards.
TTTAACAAACACTAGGACCTTTATGGTAAATAACTTCAGATATAACCGGAAAGTGTTTTAAGAGTTCCCCCTTAATGCCTCGAAAATGTCTAATGTCTAAGCTCCCCTTTGCTACCCTGTTATTAGAACTATATTTGGGCACACATTGTTTTCATGAGCTATCTAGAGTTGCCATTATTAAAACTAACTTAACATGGCAAGTGAGGCCTGCATTTACACCAGAAAATGTGTAAGGGCGCTGATTCATTGCATCAAAGTGGTAGCTACAAAGCATTTTTGAATATTTCCTTTCCCCCGGGGTTATGAAAATGGTATCAGGTATCATGACAACTCTGCTCTGGAGAGAGTTTAACACCTGTGTTTGATCCCAAAATTAACTGACTTTAACTGCACTGCAAATATACATCTGATCACCTGGATTGTTCAGGCACTGATGGCTCTGCTCACATGACTGCTCCACCTTGTATGCCCTGTCTTTATTTTTGCTTCTCTTTTTCATCCCACTCAAAGTTCTGAAAGTGATAAATCACATGTATCTTCCAAAGAGAGTGGCAATTTGTTTAGGTGTGAACATGAGATGTCCAACTTAACATTAGAACAGAACATGAGCAATTAAATATCAGATTTTAAAAAAAATAAAATGTCAGAAGTGCGTGTCTGTGTATGTGCAGGACTTACACAGTTTTACATGTGGATATTACATTTTTCTGAAATATGGAATTTTATACAATCTCATCTGGCAACTCTAATATCCATCTTAGTCATAGCAGCATCACATCTTGGTTTGCTTCACTGTTATCAAACATGCAATGGATCTGCTGATTTTGACTCTTCGGATCAATTAATAAACTTTTAGTAAAAAAAAAAAAAATCCAGCAAAAACCCCCCATTTTTGTGACCTTTTTTTCATAGCACAAATTGTCTTCCTGGTTTCTACTCCTATGTTTCTTTACAAAAAAAGCAAGAAAGTAAAACAAAGGTCAAGAAAAGGGATCTTTCAAATGAAACCAGATTACACGTTAAATTCCACAGTTTAAAACTTTAGTTTTGGGACTATTACTTGATGGGTTAAAATTTTTGTTTTCATTTCAACAGCAAATCCTTCCAAAAGAAGATGTAAAGATTAACCACCTAGGACCCGTGCTTTATATATATTATATGTGCATTATATTGCACAACACGAAGTCTAGAACACCACAGTGTACTAAAACTTATACCATGGTCCCACACGGTAAACATTTCATACCCAATGTTTCTTTCCACCAAACTTGATAAATAGACTTAAGTATTGGAACTATTTTATGTTGGCCTCATTGACTTTTTATGGTAAACAACTGCTCTATGCTACAGCATGATCCTCTCATTCCTGTCAGAAGCAATCTGATCTGAACCAGTTGATTAACGCGTTGCTATGGTGACAAGCTAAACTGTTATACACTATAACAGTGATTTAACTTGCTGAACTACATGGGCGTGTATGTGCGTGACATTAGAATTCTCACTGACCATGGTATAAAGTTGATTAAATAGACTTAAACCAGATAAGACCAGATCCTGGAACCAGAATCCCTTGCATATTTTCAGCTAAGTTAGCAAGTACTTGCTTTTATGAACTGTAAAAATTTAAAAATAAATAAAAGTGTAACTTGTGTTGTTCATGTCATCTAATTACGCAATAATTTAATGATACTATTCCCCAACATGTCATGCTGTTTTTTTCAAAATAAGCTTTTAAAATGTGGGAAGCATTTCTGCTCATTTTGAATTATGATGGATGTCTGTGCATTAAGATCTGCTCACATTCTACCATCCATTACTTCCCCATCTGTTTTTCCTGTTCTCCCCAGGCCTCCTTCTCAACAAATCTTTCTCCTAACCTTTATCTGCTTCTACCTTCTATCCTTCGCTTTTTATGACACGTTACCTCTCCTCCCACCTCTCTTCTCTCCTCTGCTCCCATTTCTATTTCGGTGTACTGCTCGGCCGCTGGCATCCCAAGGGGCTGGTGTGCAGCGTAGCCTAAATAGACCTGCTCTACATGTATAACCTTCATCATCTCCCTCTTCTACTCTCACTTCTGTTACTCAGTGGGTCATAATGCAGAAATAATAGAAAAGTAGCACATTGTTTCCATGATATTAATTCATCTGCCTTTGTTGAAAGAAAGGTTGAAAATACTTAAGTTAACTCTGAGTTGGTTTGGCTAATAAGGCTTTGATCAGAGGGACAGGATGTCTTACAGAAATACAGACTATCGTTTGGCAAGAAGAAATAGATCCTCCATCGTGTTTTGGGATGCTAATGACAGTAATGGACAGTAAGAATATTATACACTGTTTCTAATAGAAAAGGGTTGTTGATGGTTCTTGTGTGAACCCTTCAAAGCTTGACTTATGTAACAGGATATGATTTGAATCCACACGCACACACACACACACACACCGTCACCAGATCTGTAGTGAGACTGGAAGTGTGTTCAGAGCATTGCATCTCAATCATACCTAAAACTTCTGTTTCTCTTCTGAATCTTGTACTGTACACAATTCACTCACCCTGCTCTGTCCTGTTACTATGAGGTATTTATCAACTCCATGCATGCCTCAGGAAAATGTTTGCCCCTTTCATCTATTGTCTGCCTTTTTTTCCCCATTCTCTTTATCCTCTCCATCCTCTTTCATCTCAGTGACTGCAGAGTTCACTTCAAATATACCACCTGCTAGCCTGTGTCATCATCTTTCTTTCTCATTCTTCTTTGCTCATCTTCCCTTTGTTTCCCCTCTGATCTGTTTAATCCCTCTGTGAAATAAGGTCCTTTTTTTAGGCTTTATTCTGTGGCATTTCTGCACATTCACATCTACAATTTTTACAATTTTTTTTCTTTTTCCCTTGGCCTCCATTCTTCTCATCTATTTGTCCCAATCCTACCTACTTGCTTCCTTTTCTCCTCCACCCTCCTTCCATCTGTCTTTCCCTGATGATCATACTAATCACGTCCTCCAGTCGCAGCACCTCGAGCACATTCCCCTCTGACGCAGTCTATTTAATCTCTGTCCCACAAGGGATCTCTCACTTGGAGCTGCCGTCTCTTTAATAAGGACAATTTCTCCTGTGCCGCAACTCTTCTGCTCCTTTTCTCCTCTCTTCCTCTCGTATCTACCCTCCCTCCTTCTCCCGTCCCCTTGTGACTCTGTGAAAGGGCTGCAAAAGGTAGAAAAAGAGACAGTATAAAATAGGAAGCAGTGAGAAAGGGAGCGGGGGATGGCTCTCAGAGGACAGATTATAAATGATACACAGCCATTTTGCTCTGTGAGGAAGCAAAACCACACTGTGGGAAGGCACATGCACGCACATACAGACACGCACAGACAACAGCACTCACACAGGTGTTCCCCTTGGTGCAGCAGCAATGACCTTGAGGCAGGCTGTAGCAGTACAGTGACATAGCAGTCAATCACTGCAATACGACTATATGTACTGTAATATTAACAAGATTTACCAGGGAAAGGAATGAGCTGTCTGCAGGAGTGGCTCAGCTTCATATTCTTTATCTTAAAGTAGGCTTGATGAGCTTTTATATGATGTCATGCATGATGTATCTTTTCGACACCCATATATTGCCTGGAGGTTAGAAGGTTAGTTTGAGAGTTCCTGGGAACCAGTTTGGATGAAATGAAATGCTTTTTTCGGATTTGAAATTTCAGGACAACAAATACAGAATAATGTGCTGTACCTAATCAGATGACTGGGGCTGACCAATCAAACATGCATTCATAAACAATACAAGCTTTATCTTGAGAAGGTTTTAAAATGTTTTTAAAACATTAAAAATTTGGTAAAAGTAGCCAATTAATCCTTTCCCATTGGGAGACAGTGTTTCCCTTCTGTACCCTGAGAGCTATAACTGGTCTCTACCAGGAGACAAGCCAGTAGCTGTAACAACATTCAGTGATGCTATTGCACTGTATCCTGGCAGTAGTGTTTGACCACAGTTTCAGATGACAATTATCCTTTCAGATAATTAGACTTGTTAATTATATTTAACGGGGCCAACGGCAGCCACACACAGCAGCACAGATAGCGAGTTTCCATGTATCTTGCAGATGGTCTTTTTGTCTGCAGGTTCTTGCTGTCAGTTTAAGACCATCCATGCAAGACATTATAGCTGGTGAGCATGTGTTTCTCAGAAAGGAAAAGTGGACCGTGTCCATTCATGTAGCCAAAAGTGCAACATGTTCAGTGAAAACTAGCTTTCACCCAGGGGTTATCTTCCCATCAGTGCTCTAAAAAGCTGCAGCTAACAGGCAAACAGAAACCGGTGCTGAATTATTTGTTGAAGGACTGAATACAGATTTACTGCTTTCACATTATAGTAAAAAGTGAGATATCAACAGGATTTGACCAGTGCAAAAAGGACTAATATGTTTGAATCTGCCTCCCTCATAGTTTACTATGCCATGAGAAGTGACCACCAAAAAATTATCTTTATACCTGCAGTTATTGGCATTATATTGAATATAAAAAACATAAAAGCTTACATCCACTAACTCAAAATGGGCAATGGGGGTTTCGCTAGTCACAGACATGGACAATATTCATGTTTATATGAATAAATATTGATATTTATTGAGCCTTGGTTTCCCAGATTGAAAATCTGTATAAATGTTTTAATTTAATTTGACATTAAAAGAAGAGCAGATGTCATGTAGACATGGTAAAGGACTATGAATGTTTCCTTCTGGATTGTGTGTGGATTTTTAAATGCGGGTTTAGAGAAGTTTTTTACTTAGCTACTTTGACTGGCAGTGTATGTTCTTGTTCTTGTTCTTTAGAAAGAGGTAAAATCTGTAGACGGATATGTAGACACACACTGACTGGCACTTTTGATTTAAA
>JAVQJG010295248.1:0-11976 GCA_036024015.1 Craterocephalus amniculus | reverse complement strand
GCACACTTCTTATTGGTGGGTACAAAATATTAAGTATAGTGAAATTTTGAAAAAATTTTAACTTGAAAAGTTAGACCTAGAAAACGTACATTTAGTGCAAATTTATCGACAAGCACTTTTCTTTAACAATATGACACGGACTGGATTTTACATAGACCACCCTCGTGACAGAGCTGAGGACTTTTTGCTGACATGAGCGCGTTCAAATGGAGCAGGGGGCATTAGCTAACTGGTAATAACTAGTAGATCAGGCAACATAGCTAACCCCACGCAGTCTAGCAGTATCTCTAATGTAAAGGAACTAGGCAGACTATAAGTCTACAAATGTGTTCAGAGCTATAATTTTGTTGAATGGTTGCCATGAAAGACGTTCTCTTGCACATTTAACGTAGATATCTTACCTGAAACATTAATGTGTAGTTGACAGCTCGTAGTCCCATCTCATCTCCATAACCACCGCTGACAACAACCGCTGTGTACACATGCGCAGTTGAGACATGGTTGATGATTTTTTTTCTTTTTATTTAATTCTCTATTTCATTATCTTTTTTCAAGACCAAGTCTATTTTTTGTGACAGAAATAATTGAATAAAAATTATATTATTAAAATTTGGCTTTTTTATAACTTCTTCCTGATCCTTGGGATGACCGCCGGAAAAGGTTTTAACATATTGTCAAACTAAAATCAACATGTACACACATTGAAATAACATTGAAGTGCCAGCTACTACGATTACACTTGCATTTTCTTTAAAGTACGCAGAGTTGCATTTCAATGTTTTTTCACAAAAACTGAGGCAAGTAATTGTATTGATCAATTTTCTACTACAAACATGTAGCGAGAGTATATTTACTTTGAAAATGTTCAACGGAAAAAGTGTGGTTGATTAGCGGCGCTAGCTTGGTCTGTTTTTGTGCCGCAGCAGCATGGATGACATGGAGAAATGGCCAGAAATTGAAAAGGCAGCGACAGAGAAGAGGCGTGAGCTTGTTTTACAGGGCACTGTTGTCGACAAGCGAATCTCCTCAAACGGGGGACTCGCCTCGGCTATCTATTCCTTGCCGCTTCTGAATTATCTGGAAGTTAGCCAGTGCCCCAGTCTGACAGAGATCCACGAGGACATCCAAAATCTGACCAACCTCCAAAGCCTCATCCTGTGTCGGAACAAGCTTGCTTCCTTCCCGAATACCATCGACAGCCTCAAGTCACTCAAGGTGCTGGACCTTTCTGTCAACAACCTCAAAGCTCTACCAGAGGGAATCACTCAGTTAAGAGAGTTAAATTCTCTCAATGTGAGCTGTAACAGTCTGGAGGTCCTACCGGATGGACTGAGCCAGTGCACCAAGCTCTGCACCATCAACGTCTCCAAGAACCGCATAACTGGTTTTCCTCCTGATCTCTACTCCGAGCGCCTGGACCTCCTCAGCACCGTGGTGGCCTCTGATAACCTGATCGGAGAGCTGAGTGGAGAGGTTTGCAAGCTGCCAGGCCTAAAGGTTTGCTAAACTTAATCTCAGATGCATGGCTGTGTTTTCTATAAACAAACATACATTACACCTATGAAGCTGTCTCATCAACTGCTTTAGTTTTAGCCAGAGATTTCTAACATGCATTGCAGTGCTGAATTGTTGAAACTAAACCTTTTTAGTCAATAACTTCTACCCCAGATGTTATGATTTTCCAGCTGCTTATCATTTTAAAAGTGCTATTTTACAGAAATCTATTATCATATTGCTCTCCGTGTTTGTCTTCATAGGTGCTGGACATCTCCAACAACAAGCTGAGTGAGATACCGTCGGATCTGAGCGACTGCCCCAAGTTGAAGGAGATCAACTTTAAAGGCAACAAGCTGACTGACAAACGTCTGGAGAAGATGGTCAACGGGTGTCAGACCAAGTCCATCTTAGATTACCTCAGAGGAAAAGGCAGAGAAAGGCAGGGGGAGGACAGAGGCGATCCTGATGGAGGGCGCAGTGCTGACAAGAAGAAAAGGCAGCAGCAGAGGAAGAAGCGGGACAAGGTGGCAGAGGAGCAGGAGGAGGTGGAGGAAGTGAATAAGATGGTGGTTAGGGTACTCCACATTTCTGACGCGTCCACAGCGCTCACCGTCAAAGTGAGTGCAGAGGTGAAAGATGTGCGACCGTACTTGGTGTGCTGCACGGTCAAAGGTATGAACCTAAAGTCCGGGAATGCTCTCAAACGCTTCTTGATGGCTCAGGTAAATGAAAACATTTCTTGTGATGTTAATGGCATGTCCACCGTGTTCGCAAAGAAATGTCTGGGACTAATAACCTTGTGTTTCCAGACGAAGCTCCATGATGATTTATGTGGTAAAAGGACCATTGCAACCATTGCAACTCATGATGCGCAACTTCTCAAAGGTCCTCTGGTATATGATGTGAAGCCACCCACCCAGTTAAAGGTGTGTTTGTACAGTGATCCAGTTTAGATCGACTGAAGTCTCATCACAGGTCCTACATGATTTTCCCCGTCTCTGGTGTACATTCAGCCTTTACTGTCTTTCAGATTGTGCCACTGGGTCGGAGGGAGATGACTGCCGTCGAGCTGATAAGACAACTTCATTTAGAGGCCGATGAGCTGAGGAAGCAGAAGAAGAGGCAGAACGTCACAGGCCTCCACAAGTCAGTACCACCTGGAGAAAATGGTTTAAACCATGGCAGCAGATTTAACTGATTTAAACATATGAAAAATTATCTTTAAAGCTACAAAAGACACAAGAAGTGTTTCAGCTGTGTTCACGACTTCAGCTGCTTTTATTTGAACACATGAGGGCAGTATAAGACAGATCACTGACAGATGAGCTACAGTATGCCGTCGCTGTATGTTTCAGATGTAGAGAGCTCTGGGACTTGGTACCATTTTTCAGTAAAAGCCACACAGGATTATGAAGACAAAGCAACTACTCTGCCACAGACACCAGATGAAACATGAAATCCAAACTCTGAGTTCACATTCTAGTGTTTCTTAATATGGAAGCCATGACTTTCCAGAATCTTTTTTTCCCTCTATTAAGCATCTAAAGGAAGCAAATGAATGAAAGATTGTTATGCTTAATTTTGGTTTGTGTCTGCAGATACTTGCAGCTTCTGCAAGGAAAATCACTCTATCCCTGCCTCGTGGATGCAGAGGGACATGTGATCTCATTCCCGCCCATCACCAACAGTGAGAAAACCAAGGTGTGTGGTGTGCATGGGTTATCATCCTGCTTCCCATAATAGTGCTCTGATTTGCATATTGGGTTGTATCGTGATCTTTTGGACATGATACACATAACAGTGCATGTTTATGAGAAGCACTGCTGTATATTTCTCATGCACTTCAGCTAATGTTTTGTCTTCTTGCCATCTGGTATCAATTTTGTGTCTTTAAAAGTAACACGTGAAATACAAGGGTATCTTCTTTCCTGTGTAGATCAAGAAGACAACCACAGAGTTGTTTTTGGAGGTGACAAGTGCCACCAGCCTGCAGCTCTGCAAAGATATCATGGACGCTCTTATTGTGGTAATTTTCTTTACTCTTTTTCTTAAATGTTTTTTTTTCTTGTTTCCTGCATGTTCGACCAAATAAAGCTGCACTTCTGACAATGTCAGCTGATGGAACTAAAACGTCAAATATATGGTCATATTGTGTCCTGATGGTGACCATAGGGGGATCACGATCAGATTAATCTTTGTGATGATCACACATTTCAGCTGCTTCATGTCTCATAAATCATTTATTAAAGTATCTCAGCAGATGGATAAACGTTTATTGGCTTAAGTTCTGCCTAGATCATAGCTCAACATCAACAATTGTTACATTGATCTTGACCATAAACCCCCGCCCAAAGGAAATTGTTTGCAAAACCAAATTCTTAAGGCTGTGTTTTAATTTTTATGCCTTGTTAATGAAGACATTTCACTCCAGAGGGATAGTTCAGTCTTTTTCAACTTTGGCAAAGATGATACTCGTGGGAATAGTTTTGGAAGACAAGAGTAATGTCAAGAAATTAAGAAAATTTATCACAATAATGTTAAACCCTGATGGTGCAGACTTTTGAAATCATAAAATTGCTTCAATTCTCAGAAAAGAAACAATTTTACAAATTTACAAATTTATTTTCACACAGACATGCTTTGACAGTGCTTCGCACATACGCCGGTTAATGTTTGCTACAGCTCAACAATCAGTCATTTATCGTTATTATTTCGAGTTTGTTGTGTATAGCATGTAAGCGCTGGAAAAGTGATCAAATGAATAAAAAATACAACCTACAGTATATTAAACATTTTGTCATTGGTTATTTATTTCCCAAAGTTAAATCAATCACAATTCATTCAAAAAAAAGTTTCTCGTATTGATTACATCAGAGAAAGCAGATGAAATGTAGTAGTAAGTTACAGTTTGTCTCTATGCTGCAGTTTTACTCATTGATCCATTGATCCAGTGGTTTCGTTTTCCTCACAGAAAATGGCTGAGTTGAACAAGTTCACAGCTGAACATCAGGAAGAGGCGGTCTCAGACGGGGAGAGTGACAACCCACCGAAACCGGCAGCCAGCGACGAAACCTCCAGCCAACTGATCATCCAACAGGTCCGAACCATCGACCAAGACGGGAACCTGAAAGTTGTTTACCCATCGAAGACCGACCTTTCCAAAGAAATCAGCAATTTGACCGTTATTTGGTAGCCGTGTTTGGGATTATATTTATATCCGTTCCGTGCAACAACTAAGGCATTTTGATTGGCTAATCATTTGGACGTTAACTTCTGATTAAAATACTAAAATATTCTTACAGTGCAAACATTTTCATGCTGTTGCTTAATTGTAGGAACAATTGCAGTGTGGTTTAACAAATGTGCATATTTTTGTTAACTGTATAGCTTTTTACATCAAATGTCAGCTAAGGTTTTGAGAAATAATTGAGGCACTTCCTGGGAGCATCCTGCACATGAAATACTTTCCATCATTGTTTTATTTGTATAACCTTTATAACTTTAAAGTCAAGGTTCAGTTTGTAAAGTACAATTACCAGAAACACACGTTGAGTTGAGCTACTGTAGTAAGTCTTGATCAAGTTCCAGTTCTGTAATTTCCCTTTAAACATGCACCAATGATTTACCTTTGATTACATTTGTTGTGTTTGTCTGTCACCTTGAATTTCTTTGAAAAGCTGACGTGCTGCGGCTGTTCATGACTGCTTTAGGGCCCGTTTTTGGTCAGAGACTTTTGTAAAACACTTAAGAATCAGAGCCAAGATCTGTTCTGTAACAGTTAAATTTATGGCTCTTGGATGTTAAAACTCAATTGTGATAACTGCAGAAAAAGACATTTACACCCTAACAGTAAGCATGATGTTTGATAATAAATGTTCCACCTTTGTTTATTAGTATATTTTGTATCTGGAACAAGATTCTAGGATAAGATTTCATTTAAGAGTACTTCCAGAAACTGTTATGGAGCAAATCCAGGATCTGGAAAAGAACGAAACATTCAGTTTAAAAACCAATTTTTACATTTTTGTGCAGATTTATGCTGGCAACATTTCATAAAATACTTTTCATCATTTCTACATAATGCCACACAAATTTTCCCACCGCCAGATTACTGGAGATGTATCAACAGTCACTTTCAGTTACTTACATTCACAAACATAAGACAACTCCAGGTACTTGAACGTGCCTTTACAGGGGTCACCAAACACAGAGTTGCTGGCTTTGAGAGTACAGCTGTTTTTTCCATTGCATCTGTGGATGCAGAGTGATATAACAGGTTTCAGTACGCATTACTGCATAGGAGCTACTGTACCAGTCAAAAGGTTGAACACATTTTCATGTTATTGAATGGGAAAGCATGTCCAAACCGACTGGTATCTTGAATTCGGCCTTTTGATATTGAAAGCGCCAATCTTTCTGGCTTATTTTTGTATTTGTCCTTTGCAAACATCTTTGCGTTGTATCAGTAGTAAATAGCTCCTTGCTTACATTTCAGCAACTTCTCCTGTGGGGTTCCTGCAGTTAACATCTGTAATCTCAGAGGTGGGCCGTCCGTAAGAGCATGTGGTCTGGTCACTGCGTCCATAGCTGGCACCATAGATGGATATAATCTGGCCGTCATCTATTCAAAAAGAAAAAATTATTATTGTCACAAATATAAAAACGCACATAGAAATCTTATAGATCCATCCTGAAACTAAAAGTATCCTTACCACAGTCCAAAGTTGTATAAGAGTGCTCACATGAAATGACTCGAACTGTGAAAATAAAGAACATAAAATAACAACCATTCAAGCTGATTTGCAGCTTTGCTTCACTAAAAGTTTGATGCGAACACGGAACTGACTGGCTGGTAAGCAGGTGTAGTTGGTATCCAGATACTTGAAGATGCCTCTGCAGGGATCGGAGGTACGAAGAAGACTTGTCCTGATCTCACACACCTTCTTGCCATCACACCTGTTGGAATGATGGTGTGAAGGTATAAGTCCAAACAATCATTACTGAATAGAAATACATGTAATGCACTTTTTGATGGCATCTAGAGGATCAATTCTGATGTCAGGTTAAACTTAATCATTTAAATGTGGCACACATAAAGATGGCACTGAAATTCTATGAACCAATCCTTTTAGAAGATTATGGACTATAATACTAACATAACAGCAGCAAGGTAATATGGTTCAAGATAAACACAAATCTGCAGTAGTATAATTATAATATGTGTTATAATTGTACATTACTGATCTAATAAAATCTGGTATAATTAATTATTTTAAGTAAAGAAAATAAATAGATGTCCCATAAAACTTTAACTTTTATAAATGACATTGAGAAAAAGGGTTAACTGATGGGTTGATTCAAGTAAAAACTTTGTTTTTGAAGTAAAACTTGTGCACAGCATCTTCTGGATTTGTCCAATAACTGATTATGAGATATGGTGAATATCAAGCCTGATAATATTTTTTAAAAGAACCATATCTTTATATTTTGTCCCCAATAAGAAGACTCACTTCCAGCAGTGTTCAAGAATTCTCTTAGTTAAAGATAAAGTGTACCTTTCCTTCAGGACATCCACCGTGCCTTGCTGAGAGCATTCAGTATTGTTAAGTTGCTCCGGAGGTACGCCCATATGGCAGATCTCACGGTCTGCACGTCCATACAGAGCTGACAGCACGCTGATCACTCCGCTATCTGTTACACACAAGGACAAAGACACAAGGACAAAAAATATAACATTAGAATTAAAACTTATAGTTCAAATGTTTATGGAAAACTTCACCCGACATCTTAAGTAAATGGTCAGTGTTTAAGGCCTCAAAGTTTCTCCTGCTTTTACTAAGTAGTTTGGCACACACATCAGAACCATAGACTGTAAAATGAACATTTCAGTCTTACCACAGTTCAGACGATGAACATTGAAGTTGTGATCACAGCTTATGGCTCTCTCTGCAGAAGTAACTGAAATGACAAATATTGCAAGCTGAGGTCTCTGTAAAGTATGTAAAAAAAACAAACGAATGAATAAATAAAACATTTTTTCTATCTCGTTTACCTGATGCCATGAGCAAAAAAGCTGCAAGCACTACAGTACAAAAGAGAAATGTCTTTGTTAGTTGTATTTTTTCCAAAAGCCAAATTTGCTGTAATACAAGTTTCAAACAGTTACTAATAAAAAAAGAATGATCAGTATTCTGTAATAGCTCATATGCTTCGACTTCTAAATGGTTCAGACCACAGGCAGATGAAATTACTGTAGCCAGCACTTGAGACATTGGTTAAATGTAGAAAAATTGAACACTGTAAAGATGAGTCATGTATAACACCAATTCCTACACGAATCCCCATTTTTTTGTTGTAGTTATCAGTCATCCGCGTACTCACACAGTCTAGTGCTGAGTCTGAAGTGTAGCATGGTTTCAAAGACCCAGTATTGAGTGAATCCAGGACTGATAGTGACAGAGAGGGGAGCCCTTGTATTTATACTGCTCAGTCAAAAGGTAAAACAAAGGCTCCGTGTACCGTCTTCATGTGAAAAAAAAGTTCAACCACAATCACAATGCTTTACTGTTAAGGTGGAGCTCTGATGAAAGAAAACATTGAGTTTTATGTACTGTATGCAGACATGGGAAATCAGAAGAAAAGCTTTTCTTAATGATGCAAACAAGGAACCTGAGAGAAGGAAATATTTCTGAACACTAGAACAAAAGAAACCATCATAAACACAAAGTTGCAACATTTTAGTGTCTTCATATTATTGTTTTCTCACATATTCATGAAGATGACTTATTTATTGCTCCATTAAGTCATACTTCTCTTCTCATTTCCTAGAATGCTCCATTAAGTCATACTTCTCTTCTCATTTCCTAGAAGGGATGGTCCTTTTTGAGTTAAAGGTGGGGCTCTTGAGCCTATCCCCTTTGTGCCAAATGTTAATTTCGACTGCTTCTGTTTTTTTGTTACCACTGTTTCCGATTGGGAACAGTAGACGCATGAAAGAAGGGTAATGTACTAAAAAAATCGATTTAAATAAACATCTATGATTATTTCATTTACTACCATCTCTAGATCTTTGCAAGAAGGTGTATTTGCTGTCATCTTTGATTGTTCTTTACACGACAAATTCATGCAGGTTTGAGCTCTATTCAAAAGCTGCCCAAGGCCCAGTTTCATCTGTAGGCTGCCTGAAAGTCTCCCTCAGAGACCAACTCCCGGCTTTAACTTTTATGAAAATAGTGAAGCTCTTTTGTGTTTTCATGCAACACATGATTGTCATCATCGTAACTGAAAACTCCAGGCTTTAATGTCATCTTTCAGTTCTGTAATGATTCAAAAGATTCACATATTTTGTCACTCAACAACTACAGAAAACAAGATGTCTTAAGGAATCATTTACAATATATACAGATAATAATAAGAATTAGAGTAAAAACATGTACCCAGGAATTGTGCTTTTGAATAATTTTGTCATTATTGGGCATATTGAAGAGTGTAATTGCAGTAGGAATAAAAATGTGATGGAAGTGCTCCTGTTTACATTGTGGGTGTCTGAGTATGGTTACTTTGGGCAAACATCTTAATCTAAATCTAATTATGTATCAATAATTTTAATGCATTTTTCCTTAAATATGAAGACCAGAGACTTAAAAGAACCACAATACTTCTGAAAAGTGCTTTATAGACTAATCTTTTGAAATTGATGTCTGCCTCTTTTCAGAGACATTGATTAACCATTAGACACGGACAGGGACTAAAATAAACCTTTGTCACAACAGGCAATTTTGACTTGTCTCAGCATTAAAAGCATAGATGAACTGAATGGTAGACTGTAGTGACCCAGTAAATCTTGACAGTGAATCATCCAGCAACAGAAAGAACCTTGTTCCTGATGGATTACCGCAACCTCTGTTAATAAACCTGTGCGTTTCCTGCTTTGATCTGTACAAAGTCTCATGCCAAAGTATGTAGATTCCCTGGAACTTTAAAAGCTTCCATTGTTATCATTTTTACCCATGGACTTCCTGGAAGACTGAGTGAGACCTGTAACCTGGCAAATATGCCTGATAGAACAACACCCATGACGCTCTTTACAACTTTGATTTAGATTTTTATTGAATAACTTTTTAAAATGTTAAAACAATCACAAACATGACACATGCTGTCAGTTTTATAAATTTAATCTGATACATGTTCAGTGGGATTTTCATATGTATACACATTTGTATCTTGTATGTCCCGAGTATCTGCAAAAAAAGATGAAAGATTTAATTCAGCTAGATATTTAATGCTCAGAATTAAAATGTGAGGACTACTTACATTGGCACACATAAGCCACTTCCAGGTACTTGAAAGTGCCAGGGCAGGGATCTCCAAAGACAGAGTTGCTCGCTGCAATAGTACACCTGTTTTTCCCATTGCAGCTTTAAAGATAGACAGATACAAATGCGAATGGGCTCAGAAGAATATCACGTCTAGATATTGATGTCACTGCATAGACACTGATATCACAAACTCAAATGATTCAAAATGATTTTAAAGGCTTTCATCTGAGTTATAAGTTGGCAAAGAGTGTGAGAAACTGTACCTCTGTGCTACTTTGTTTGTAGGGCTTGAGCAACCGCTATTTTCAATCTGAGAGGCTGGCCGACCATACACGCATGTGGTTTGGTCTCGGCGTCCATAATCAGCCCCAAAGACGGTGATAACCTGCCCCTCAGCTAACAAAGGAAAGGGGAAGAGTTGCAGAAGTACAGGTGTTCATAATGTAACTGACATACGAAGAAAAAAAGGGGTCTTACTACACTGCAGGTACGCAAGGGAATGCTCGCATGTCACATGGTGAGCTGTAGAAATATGAATCACATTTCACATGAATTAATACACCAATGTTGATTAAGTTGTGTCACATCATACTGGCAAAAAATGGACTTGATTATTGAACCACCATTAGACTCCATGATGCCAGCATTACAGTATGTATGCAGCAATAATTGCTCGAAGCAAGGAGTTGGACCTAAGACAAATATTGTTGGGACTCTTTGCTTAAACTGGATAAAGACTTACATGCTGGGAGGCAGGTGTAATTGGTATGTAGGTATTTTGCGGTGCCCCTGCAAGGATCAGATGCTCCGAAGGCATTTATGTTCAGTTCACACACCTTTTTTCCATCACATCTGCAAGAAGATTAAAACAAACAGAGGTTGATGACTCAAGTGATCAGACCAAGATTAAAATCCACTATATTACACTTTTCCTTAAAATAATAATAATAATAATAATTTTAAAAACTGCCCCAGCAGCATGTGTGCACCGTCTCTTGACGACATCAGATGCGCTCGCCAGAGAGCAGCTTGTGTCAGAAATCTGACTTGGACTTCTTCCCTCAGTGCAGGTCACACGGTCCGCACGGCCATAAAATGATGTCTCGACACTGATAACACTGTTTGAATCTGTTACAAAGGCCGGAAAAAGGAAATATATATATATATATACATATATATTACATATAATACATGTATGTATATACACCAAAGCATTTTCCTTGTATAATCCATACCACAGCTCAGGCGATGGACAGTTTCTGGGATACATGTGGTAACTCTCTCTGCAATGAAACCTGATAAGAAAACAATGAATGCCTGAATTTAATGAAGACAGGATATTTGCATTTATTTTCTTATCTCTCAACACAGATATTTACCTGCTTTTACAAGTGAACAGGTTACTGCCAGCACTGAAATTAAAAAACAGAACATGGATTTAGAATGTTTAACTTCACTTTGTTAGTATTTTTTTACTTGAATAAGGAGTCAAATCTTCCTGCATATTAGTAAAAAAATTGTTTTGCTGGTGTTATCAATACTCACAGATCGGGGTGCTGAAGAAGAACATGGTTTTGCAGCTGATGGTGGTTGGTTTCTAGTGAGACTGATGGTGGGAACAGAAACTCTCTATTTATTGGTTTGGATGTAGGTCAGCCTGTGTCAGTTGTGCAATAAAAAGCAGAACCTGACTCCCATGGCTGTGGTTCAACTGTTTGTACTTTATCAAAATGAGAATAACACAATCATCCCATGAGGGCAGGCAAACTGTCTGAGTACAGAGACAGAGAAGTTTTAACGTCAAAAAATCTCCGACAGAGTAAGTGATTATGTTTGGTCACTGTAATAAGCTTTTGAAAAGTTAGGAAAAACTACTTGAAGAATTGTAAATAATTAACTAAATTATTTTACTTCAGATATTTGGAATTAAAAGTTATTGATGGGTGGATAATAGTCCGGGAACTTGAGACATGAAACAAGAAAATAGATCTTATGTCATCTCTTTGTGGTTTTATTTTAATCCCTACAAAAATCACTAGGTTAATAACAATATTCACTTTTTCTTAATTAAGATTTTCAATGTTTTGCTGACATCTTTATCTTGCATTCTATTATGTCACTTCATATGGCCTCCATATATATATATATATATATATATATA
>JAVQJG010295228.1:0-43968 GCA_036024015.1 Craterocephalus amniculus | reverse complement strand
CCCCCCCCCCCCCCCCCCCCCCCCCGTACAGGGCGATGGGGGAAAATCTGAAAAGGTCTGTTCTAAATGTATATTGTGAATTAATTCATATTCCGTTGTATTATTATCAATAAAAAATTTCTAAATCATACATTTCTTTGTCACATTTCTGATAAGCGTAAACCTTCATGGCCACATCACTGTCCCCACATAAATCTATAAATAAAGACTTAACAATTGTTCAACCAAAAAATAAAATAAAATGAAAAATAAATAAATTCTATAAAAAACAGAATACATTCAACCAGCTTAAACCTTTATTAAACAATAGGATTGAAAATGGAATAAAATGACTGAATTACTGCTCCACTAATGTCTGAATATATCTATTTCTATATAGAAATTAACAGACTTTTTTTAAATTGACAAATGATTTCCTTTTGTAAACTATAAAGATCCAGTGTGTTTCAATTAGAACTTCTGTCAGAATCCCTGGGTATTTCCCCTTTCCCTTTTCTTCATAAGATTATAACAGTTTAGTTACAGAACGGTAACATGTTGCTTAAAAAGGAGGGTATACCACTATGAATACAAGTCAGTATTCATAAGTTAGTTTCACTGAAAAGAAAACAACTATTTATATCGGATAAAACTTTGAGTTACAGTATATTTGAACCAAATATAAACTTTCATTAATCTCTTGGGTTTTAGAATAGGAATAAATGGGCCTGCAAATCCGAAAGTTACACATGCTAAGCCTTGCTTTTGCTTTGTGGAGTAAAGCATACTTGTAAACAGATATTTAACTAACATACCAGGAGCCAGAGAGAGTCACTTGACCAGATGCATCACTGGTGCACAAAGAGAACATTCCAGTCCACTTCATCAATGGATGTGCTTTGGTCTGCAATACAGTTGCTGCTTTGTTATGTAGTAAACCAACAGTTATGATATCTAACATGCATATAAGTTTAATGCATTTTTGGTTTGTACTACTAAAAATATTCTCTGACCAAAGTTTTGAAAGAATAAATCAGGCAAGAAGAGTAATTCATGTAATTTTTCTGTTTTATTGCTCAGCAGTAAAAATTACAGTGTATATACTACAGTACAAAAAATACATCATGTTTAACACTGCTCCACCGTGCCACTGAACATTTTGTAAAATAGCCATGTTTTGAGCGTGCAAAACAACAAGCCCAGGTGTGAGCATCCGAAGCACGAGACATGATTATGTGTGTGTCATTTAACTTTTTGACTTTGTGATTGTAGAACGTCTCACAAATACATAAAATCTTAAGCAACAACAGAGGCAGGCAGCATTGATTATTGAATAAAACTACAGCAATTCCGTGTGAATCAGATGATAGAAGGACCACAATATGAAAACAAAATATTCAAATGCACTTTTTAAATCAACCCACCTCTGTATGTGCTGAAAGTATTCAGCACGTATCTCATTTGTCAGTGTTTTATTGGTCATTACAGTCTAACACATTGTATGTGGTCAAGTGACTAGCTCACAATCATTCAACACTTCAATAAACACATTTAGTAAACAAATATGTTGTTTATGGAGTGAGACACGTACAGTAGCAAATGTTTCCCACAGTGATGAGAAATGTTCTCAAACTGGGACACAACCAGCAGCCACTCCACAACACAGATAAGTGACAGACACATTCAGAGGCACGCACAAGAACAGACACAAAGACAAACGCATCAAACTGAGCCGATAGTGATACAAAGTCTTGTTTGACTTAAGTAATCGTTATATTTGGTGACCGGGGTTGTGTCATCTCAGATCATTTGGCTGTACTTCAGTGCACAAAGCGTGCCTACATGCACAAACAGCAGTCATACACACTCACCCGAACTCACAATATAAAGGGCAAACATAAGAAATTAAGACATCAATATGGT
This sequence comes from Craterocephalus amniculus, assembly GCA_036024015.1. NCBI lineage: Eukaryota > Metazoa > Chordata > Actinopteri > Atheriniformes > Atherinidae > Craterocephalus > Craterocephalus amniculus. The sequence goes on along the minus strand of JAVQJG010295228.1, from coordinate 42,066 downwards.
CCCTCTTCAGAGAAGCTGGTGACACATGAGGGGGTAAATCCTTTGAAATCAGTGCTGTTTTACCCAGAATCACTCCATGTACAAGTCTTACATATGTTTTGTTCAAAATGATCAATAAAATCTTGGCCTGTACTTATCAAACTGCCTTGAATTTTTCATTATTTTAACCAGAAATACCCAGGATTTTGCGTAAGTGTTTATTGTAGATTATAAAATTGTAAGAGATGTACACATTTGTTTTTCTTACATCTTGTTTGCTTTCTGCATTGTGGGTTAAATAACATGCTTTAAACATATATATCTATGCATTTTATTTGGCATGTCAAATAATAAGGATGCTATATGAACCTTGTATATTATTAATTTTTCAATCATTATTAGTGTTTGCAAGCCGCAGTTTTTCTTTTATACAAATATGTTGTCAAATTTTTTTATTTACTTTGTCCTAATCTATACTACCATTTATATAACCTTCTAATATAATGTATGCTTTTGTGTCTAAATTTGAATCATAATTGCTTTTCCTTGATTAGAATGTAAAGGCTGTTTTAGATATCTGAGAAAAAATGTATTTAAATAATTTATTGAAATGTATTTTACATTATATTTTAATAATTTAAAACTAGACAAAAAACTTTTAAAAAATAGACATACATTTTTTATAGAATTACAGTAAAATGTTAATCTTTGAATTGTACCATTCAAAGACTGAATAAAGAAACAGATTTAGTGTAAATCTATTTCTCTGATGATCTTATTTCTGCCCCTGTTGCACATATCAAGGAATTATTCATGAGGTCCTTCTAGGTATTAAATATCTGCTTTGCTTTCGGTCAGCACATTTTTCCTCAAAAACTTGACATTTTGAGAGACTTTTAAGCATGTTTCCTTTAGGTTTGATAAACACAGGCCCTGATTTTGTATCCATATTTACACATACCTCTGCCCCCTCCCCCCCATAAATATGTAGGTGCTATATTCAAGTTCAACAGGCTATAAGTATTTTGGGATTGATTTTAAATGAAAAAAAAAAACTGATAAAAAGTACAGTTTTCTGGGTTTCATAGCACATTCTTCTCTAAAGCAGATTTCATGTGGCAACACCCACAGTTCACTTACCATCAAGCCACTGTAATGCAACAAAACCACATATATATTCTGTATTATATAAAGACAATAGAAACCTTTATCACAATTAAGCCATTTGTAGAAAATCTACATCAGAAAAATATGCAGGTGCATCCTCATAGTAAATAGTGTCTGTTTACATCGCTCTTCTTTCAGGTGGCTCTTTGTGTTTGCAATATACAGTATAAAGTCAAAGTCTCTGAATATTTACCACATATATAAAATAGACGATGACAGCAGGGGTAGGAAAACAGGGGGATCTATCTCTATATGGCAGACGCTTTGTCTCTGTTGATGAAGAGGGTCTCCTGGCAGAAAGGGTTAACCAGGATCACGCTACTGCCGCTGTAGTCTCCATTAGGCGGTAGACAGGTGTCTTGGTCCTGAAAATACAGGCAAACACACATCAGAACAGAGTCCATGTGCATAATTGCCAAACAATAGCTGATCTATTCTTCAAGGTTTGCCGCTGAGAAAGATGCTGCAGTCTACTGTATCTATTCTACAAGCTAGAGGAGAAGAGGATAAAGTATGGGTTTGGTGCTCCTTGGGGATTTTAAGTAGATAATGAACAAAGATACTGACAAAACGCTCAATGTGTAGAGAAACAAAGAGGAGGAGGGGGTGGTGTATAAAAGCTTTTTGAATAGAGAAACAAAAGGGAGAGATGACTCAGAAGAAAACAGCAGCGGAGGGACTTCAGGTGCGGGAGGGGGGGTGAAAGTGAGTCAGCAGTATTGAAGTGCTGCTGGAGGAGGGAGGTGTGAAACACAAAATGATTTGTTTTACAGCAGGAATGAGGCCGTTTTTATCAGCAAGGTCTGATCAAATCAAACCAGGTTTATGATCAGGTTCCCTAGAGAGCTCTGCATCCGTCTATAGCAGCAGAGAAGCTACGGTATGATGTTTCTGCTCTACAGAGAAAGGTAAATCAGGCGGGAAACAACACCTGAGTGTCACCAAGGGCATACCACACATGATCCAACCTCACTCCTCTTTCCTGACTCCCCCCAAAAGGTGGGAAAGAAAAGTAAAGTAAGCAACAGCAGAGAAATAAAAGAGAGCAAACACAAAATAAAATGTTTATTGAGAAGAAGATGATGAACAAATACATGCAAACAGAGCAAGCAACGAGAGAAGGGGCATTCATTTATTTATAGGCAACTGCTGTTATGCACTTCCCCTCCAACAGATGGCACTGTAATGCCACAAAAAACTAATGTAATCGTCTCCATGAGCAAATCCTTTAAATCTAAGAAAGTTCTGAAAATTTTCCTTCATTATAACAAAGAGATGATATGAAAGAAAAACATACTGAAAATCTCATATTTGACTTAAAAGTGGCTTAGCTTTTTAACTGTTTAATTATTCATAACATGATTTAGAGTAAAAAAAATTAATTGTCATTGGATTTTTAATAAATTGCTGCAAGGAAAAAAAAAGCAAATATGACAAAATTATGTCCGTGAATTGCTGAATATGTCCCAAAAAAAGGAATAATAATGACTGGGTTTGCAAATTTCTCATCACACGAACATTGTGTGTTCAATACATGTTAAAGGACAACAGCGCACAACATAAAATAACAGGTGACACAAGATGATTTTAACAAAAACTGTTTATGGAAAAACAAGTGCGAAACAACCCTCTGCAGATAAATGACAAAAACATGGCAAATCAATTAAATTTATTTGTAGAGGGTTTTAGAATTAAAAGCAAAACGAGAAATTAATTAATTACTTTATTTATGAGGGTAAATAATTATTTTCATGATTAATTAATTTGTCCAAAATCAAATGATCACATAAAAAACATGATTACATCAAATATTAACCAAACATTCAAACTATGGACAAAACTGAAAAGCATGCATGCATGCAAAAAATACATATAAGAAAAAGAAAGCAGGACAAAAAGCAGACTTTGTGTGCTTTACAAGCTGGGACCCCCTCCCTGGGGGCTGATTGATAAAGAAAATCTAGTCTGAAAATAATGACAAAGTGAATTGAAATATCTTGTAATGATTGGCACAAGTCTTTGATACTATATATTTAATAGTGGCTGAATGTTTTTTATTCGGCTGCAACTGAAGTGACTACAGGAAGCAAAAACTTAAATTGCTCTGTTTTCTAAACAAGGGGTCTATCCTGTCTCTTACTTGATTAAAAGTTTTTTCCTCAAAATTACAATTCTTAATGGCCAGACATAATCCATTGTAATTTGAAGATTTAATTTTTTTTTAATGCAAAAAAATGGTTTGTTCATTCCCAGAACGCTGCTCTGCTTGTGTTTTCTAGAATTTTTAACACTAAAACACGAGTTTTTTAGTAGCAAGGTTTCCTGCTAGAGTACAAAATGGTGAAACACAATACGTTTTAAGATCAAGCTGAAAACTAATTTCTTTGAAAAAATGTTTGTATCTAATTCGTTTATTTGTTTGTGGCCTGTATTTTTTTTTTAAATATTGTTTACTCTTAATTCTCTTTTTCTTATTTGTTTTATTGATTATGATTGTATCTGTATTATAAGGACATTTTTTTCCCATTTCATTGTTATTTTGAAGACATTTAAGCTACATGTAAATGTTTGATTTTCTCTTTCTCCTTATTTGAAAAGTAGAAATATATATCAGATCTGCTGACCACAGACTTTTAAGATCCTTTTGATTAAGTTTGCTTTCCATTACGAGAGTAGAAACAAAATAACAAGAAGAGTTCAAATTTCTGTGACCAACGGCAAAAACCCTGAAGTCTGTTTCAAACCTTAGTTCCTTTAAATCAGGTCTTAAAACTCTTTTTTTCTACAGGTTTAAATTAAGATAGGAATATATTATCTGTTTTTGTATAGAGTTTTTGGGATTTCATTGACTGTATTTGGAAAGCAACACCCAGAAAAGGAGAGGTACACGTTCAATGTTCCTAACATTTCAGCCTTCTGCTAACTGTAGCCAAAAGCTCAAAATAGTGGTAAATGTTTATATAGCTGATAAAAAATGTATGAAAGCTCGTCTGGTAGGGGGGTCTTTTGGAAAGGGCTGTTTTTACTAATATTATAAGTTGTTATCCAGTCACTTCAGTAGAGTTTAGCATCAGTTTATGCTAAATATTGCTAGCCAAAAGACATGACCTGTTCATAAGAGTGTCTGCAAGTGTTGTAAATGAATTTACATGAAAACACCTGCTGCAGGGTACTCATGAGAAAAAAATGACATAATAATTCATTAGTAGCAACACATTGGCTATACTCATTACAGGTTAACCTTGATTTAGTTACTAGTAATCTTTAAATTTTAAGCTATGGAGGTATTCACTGCAGGAAAACCAGTATAATAGTCAATATTTTAATAGATTCCCTGCAGGTAAATTCTCTTCACCTGCAAGCCCCCTATAAGATTCCACAGTAACACAGTTCATGCTCAAGTGAGCCAAACAAAGTTTGCTGACAGGAGAGACAGGACCTGAACCCTTATGTTGTTTCCATACTCATTAAAAGCATTCTGCTGACCGCTAGCGAAGCATCACACAAACGCCCCACCACTTCAGAGCATTGAGTGCCGAACAGTAAGACAGTCATAGTGTGTCAGTAGTTTGTACCTCACTCTCCAGAGTGTGTATCTCTCTGGGCAGCTCCACTGCGTGTCTGCTGAAGTAGTCCATGGTGATGGCGTTGTTCCAGTAGCTTAGGTTATTCTCCTGACTGGATGACTTCTTCTTCCTCCTCATGCAGCACACAGTCATCAGCACAGCTGCAGAGGCACAGGAGCAGATCGTGGGTTAGTGCAGCCACGCTTGCTTGGAAAGAAGCCGATATGTTTCAGCAAAACACACTACAGTTGGAATAAAATGTGGTTAAAAGGAAAAAATAACCTACTAAAAGCACAGCTCGGTTTGTACTGGTTGTGTAATTCTTAACAAAACGGTCACTAATACAAATATACAAAAATGTGAATAATCAAACGCAATTAAAGTAATTCTTCTCAGGTAGAACAGATCAAAATGCACAGAACTGTCTTTATCCTTTTGTGAAACATCCCCTGCATGTGAAAAGTCGTGTCTCTAATAAGATTAGGCCCTTAAGGGTTTCTGGCAGCTGTCAAAAGGTATTCTGGGAAATCTAAGAAATCACTACCTGAGGCAAGTGCAGGAATGTTGGCAATGATGAAACAATGAAACTACAGGACAAAATCTAAAGAAACTGTGAATAATCTATTAGATACAACATGATTTACAGTGTGCATCCTATCTTATAGGATAACACAGTGACCATTTGTTCAAGAGGTGGGTGAGAAGATGTAACTCTGAAGTTTTTTTTAGTGTCTCGATATCCATGAAAGAAATTCTTCTCATGTGGAACTATTCAATCCAGTAGCAATCTTTAAGACTTAATATTTCTGTTTATCCCTTTGTCTTCCTGTTCTGTCATTTGTTAGAGCAAATCTTTCAGTGATCATTATAAACCTTAGTAAAGAAATTATTAAATAAACCAACCTGAACATGCTCTACCAATTGTTTTTATGTAAAACCAAAAGAAAGTGATTCTTTTCCCATTTCTGTTTCAGATTTTGACCATTTCACTGTCATTACTTTATTATTAACTTATATCTCAACTACTTGCTAAAAAAAAAAAATTCTTTGTATTTTTCTTGTTAAAAAGAAAAGAGAAAATGGAGAGACACATTTCTCTCTTGTTTTTTTCTTAGTGTGAAAGTTAAAGAGTTATGCTAGTCTGGTTGTACTTACAGCAGGAGGACACGAGCACGCTGATGGCCAGCACGATCCACACAATGTCCATTCTGCTGAAGCAGATGGTCGTGCGGGACGGGGGGGAGTCGATAGTGGTGCCCGAGATGTTTACGGCATTCCAGGGATCGTTGGTGGTCGCTGGTACCTGCCTGTTGAGGAAGTTCCCACTGGCCGTGGAGGGGGGCTCTGAGCTGTTCCCTTGAGAAGGCGACTCCTCGACTGCGCTGCCGTTGGACAGCAGCCCTGCGTGAGCGGTTGCATTCCCCAGCTGGAGCCCCACAGGTGGACCGTCCGTGTTGTTACCCTGAACAACCTGTTCCTCCGCAGTGAAGGCCTCGGTGTGTCGGGCTGGGACGACCGTCGGACTCTGTGTCTTGAAGTCGGGCTCAGTGGACAGAGGCGTGCTGGACGCAGCTGAAATTGGACTTTCTGAAGGGCTCTTGATCGGAGCGTCAGGCGCCTTCGTTGAGTTTAACAGCAACTGAGCGGTGGGGGGTTCATTCGCAGCATGAGCTTCCCGCTGAGTGATGGTGTGGTGCACGGGCAGCTCATGGGATCTTACGGCATGCTCCCTGAGTGTCAGGCCTCGCGCTGCATCAGCTCCGACCGAGGAAGAGGAGAGGTCGGTCAGGGAGGAGGGATGCAGCGCCGGAACATAGTGCTGCCTGGGCTCCTTCTGGTTCAGCTCCTGACGCTTTTTGTGGTGTGCATCGAGCGCATCTTCTCTGTCTGATCCGGAGCTTTTTGGAGCCCCTTGAGCTGCAAATCCCACACCAATATTTGGGAATTCTGTGCTGGGAATTTTGGAGGGGCTGCTGGCCTGGTGAGTACTAACAGTATCTAGGTGGTGACCTTGCGGTACCCCGCCTAATTTATGAATGAAGCCTTGATTTACAGTGTCAGAGCCGGGCACCTGCGGTCGAGTCACATGGCTGTTAATGCTCACAGTATTTGGGGTGACAGTATTCGTGTCGTGAATGGGAGGATCGTCATGAGCCAGGGTGGAAGTGTGGCTGGTGTGAAGCAAAGGAGGGAGGACAGCACTAGGAAGGACGATGTTGGATGGTTGTGTGTCTCTGGAGGACCATTCCCCGCTGCTGGAGCCTTCTGGATGCCAGTCGGAGGGCAGAGAGAAGGGGCTGCTGTGGGCAGCTGCCATGGAGACAGATTCCTGGGACGTCTGGGTGAGGGACATCTCCTGTACTGACAAAACCAGTCCTACTGACAGTGCCAGGAATGCTAGAACACCTAAGGAAAACAGAAGAAAATATAAAAAATGAGGACATTTAATAATCTGAATTACCCTTTAAGCTTTGTCTAATACTGAAAAATTCCCTTTAAAGACAAATTACAGAACTTTTGCCATTTTCTCATTATCGACGGCTCATCCATCTTGCACCCTACCTGAACTGTGAGCTCTCTGCAGCCAGTAAAAGACTTATCTTATCTTGACTCTTCTCTTCTTATCTTTTTTAAAATTTTCTCTAATAATGCTGTGTTTCTTTGCTGAATTCGCCAGTGTGTTAACATTTGTTTGTTAGCATGTTACACTGTGCATGAAGCGAAACGTCACATAGTGTCCCACATGAAAAAGTAGTAAAGTGTGGTTTCTTATCTTTAGGATGCTTCTGAGTAGCAACGTCAAAAGGAATGCACATAAAAGATGTCACTGTGGATTAAAACGAATATATAAAAAAGAAAATAAGGTTACATTGGGCTAATAAGAACACTCATCTAACGGGGATAACTGGATGAAACTGATGAATTATGAATCTGACTTAGTCAAGGAGATGAAGTTGTTACTTTTTTTTTCTGTGCAGGACCAATAAAGCCTGATTATTTCATTAAGAAAAATGAGCACATTTTTAAATGGATGATTAGAACTTAGTGTCAGACAAAGGACTGGGTTGTGTGGCACCTTTACAAATGCACTGATGGACATGAAATATTAGCAACATTTCATATTCCATCATTCAAAAGGAAGTTTGATGTTGCAGAGGTCATTTGTCAAAATGATGGTGGATCCTCCACAGAGCAAACCGTTTTCATCTTTCATTCAGGAAATCAACTCAATGACCTGAAACCAAAAAGAATTCTCACTTAGTATGAAAATTTTGATGTGGAAATTATGAAGAAAGAATTCATGAAAATGTTCAACTGTTTAATAAATTCAATAATTAAATAAAATCATTTAGAATGTCATCATCGTTTTTGGCAGGCTTTGCATGTTCATCCGGTCTGCATGAAATCTCCAGCATCCAGTTTGGGACTTGAGAGCAGAAGCAGACGTCTCAGGTGTTCAGACGGGAAGCCTTGCCTTGCATTCATTATGCTTCTCAGCCTTTAATGAACTGAACCGGTCTCACCTAGTTTGATTAAATTGCTTTATTAACTGCATTATTCACAAGCTGGGTCCATTGTGTGGACCTGTTTGCATATCAGGTGGGAGCTGGGGCTGAAAGGATGTTTGTGTATTTATAGGCAGAAATCTAAAACATATTTTGCCTTGTAGAATGCATAAAAGCTTAAAAGTGTGTAAATCGTTCAATTAAAATATAAATCAAAGATTTGACTTAATTCTTTGGTTGGTTTTGCAAAAGAATTGCGTAATATATTGTATGTTTCATCTATATACACATTTAGATTTATAGTGTAAAACAGAGTAGACAGAGTTGCTTTCTCAAGATCAATCCCATAAAGAGGCTGTGCAGTGACAAGCTACTAGCAGGTGCCTGTGGGAATTATTTGCTCAGCTATGTCATCTGGACACTTATAAAGTTATAGGAGGGAGGAGCAGAAAAGGGATTCTTAATTTCCTCCTTTCCGCCCTCCTCTTCAACCCTTATTGACAATGTCAACACATCTGCAAGCTCCTGTTAGGTGGTTCCTTTGCATTCAGCTGAGAATAAAAAATGCACTGACCCAGTATGTATGCATAATTGCCTCAATAAGGATGAAGCCTGTTTTTGTCACAAGATGCTGAAATGAAGACGTTTAAGTTCTAACCCCCTTTACAAAGCATGATAGATTGATTTGCAAATATTTGAAGCTTCGTGTAATTAGAAATGATACAAAGGCATAAAGTACCGAATATTTATTATTTTTATTTTTCCTTCCTGTTATTTTATTGCTGGAATATGTTTTTTTTAAGGTGTTTGAAAATAAATGACTCGAGAGACTCAGGTCGTTTGGATCCAGTCTTTTATCAGCTCCTGGAGTCAGAACCAGACACGGAAAAGCTGCAGTCAGCCTCTTTTTTCCACATGTCTGGAACAAACTTGCGGAAAGCTTCATATTAGATGAAACACTTATTTAAAATCATAGTTAAAGACCTACTGGATCTCCGCTGCATGTGAATAGTTAAAAGTCACAATCTGCACAGTCCTCATGATCTTGAAAAATCTTCAAACTTGATCGTGTTTCAATACTTCTATCTAATGTTCTTTCCTCCTTCATCTTTTGTTCCTGATTGTAAATTATGCTTATTTTCTGCTGTGTGATCTTAATTCCTTTAAAGCACTTTGAACCACCCTGTTGATGAAGTTTGTTGATAAACCTGCCCTCTACAGATGTGTAGGTTACTCATTTCATGTGCACTAATGGACTCAATACATGCAGCTGTGGCTGTGGATCATAGTTTTGACATGAAATGGTGGATGAACGGTGCCGCCTGACAGAGGTATGCATGAGTCCATCTAGTCATCAGTCTTTTTTTTAAATTCAGTGCTGGCAATCACCAACCATTAGTCACAATTTCAATACATCTATTTAAAGTTAAGATGGAATCATTTCTGTATTTTCTATCCCGTACACATTCAGCTACAGTATGCTAACACTCTTTCACCAACACAAACACAGCCAAGGTGCTAAAATGTAAATGACAGAATAACAAGAGATATTCTTAAAAGGTGTAGACCTGTCAGGGACAGACGTAAATGCTTTGACTACATTTTGACATTCATAACACCCCCTCCCCATCACCAACACAAAAGAACAAAAGTCATTGAAAATACAGTCTCAAGCCACCGATGAGGTGACCTAGATGTTCAGACCATCGTTTATGATGCTCTATCAGTAACCATGGAAACCGAGTTTCCATTTCCAAAAAGAGCAGGAAAGAAGGAAAGCGAGGTTAAAAGATGAATCAGTTTGCCATGTAGAACAAGAGAGTATCAGACAAAAAGAATTAAGAGGTAATCTCTTTTCCACAGCAAATATCAGCATCCTTCTCCTGTATTCGCTCATATCTCTATATCGCCCAAAGCTCTGACTATTTAAAATGAACCGTTGAATCATTGATCATATTCCTTCATAATCAATCACACAGACTTCTAGGAGAGAGTCTTGGTCTGGGCTTCCATTAAAGAGTCTGTCACGTCTCTGATCCAGAGCCCGTTCCAGACCCAACAAACACCACAGATGAGTTATGATTGCTCGCCCTTTCCTGACATTATCCACACAAAAACCATACTTTTAAAAACTTCATGATGCAGATGTGTTTTGGCTTCAGTTAATCCTGGACGGTGTGACTTGTGATGGGACAAACGTATGGTACAACTTTGGCAAGAGCAAAGGAGAAATGAAGTTCTTTGTCTGGTTATTAGCTAGGTCGCTGACACAATGGGGGAGTTTCACCATCAGTAAATTAACAATTTATTATGAAATATTTTGAAGAATGTGTAAAGGAAAAATAGTTAAAACAAGAAAAAAAAGAGACACCCAGAAACTTATCAGGATGTTTAACCCTGCTGCAAGTGAAGAAAAAGGCCTATTCAGACTTATTCTAAGACAAAGTTGCATTAGATTTGACCAAACACTCTGGCACTTATCCTCCCGATTTGTCTCAGTGATCCGAAGCTCTGCATAAATCATGTGGAACTTCTCTGATCTGTAGCCAACATGCAGATTAATATTCATTTAGGACTTTGCAGTTTAGTCAAATCATGTTTTATTAAAGATCATATCTGAGATATTAAAGAGGAAAAAGCTGATTTTTCACATTTACCGGCAGCAGCATCAAACTTCCCAAATATTCAGAAATCCTGGATACAAAGTAAAGACAGGTATATAAAGGTTGTATCAGAGACTGCGCCGGTTCTAAATAAGAGTTTTTTAGTGTGATCTCTTGTCCAGCTTGCTGGAATCCCAAAACCTAATTATGAAAGCTAATAAGACCATACGTGTGCTTCAACTTATCAGTGACACATATGAAAGTAGCAGAAGATAAATGACTGAAAGCTCAAAAGGAGATCAGCAGGTTACAGTTTTGGTTCCAAAGTAATGAAAGAAAATTGTGAAAAAAGAGAGCAGATTAACTACAAGCATCTATCAGTCTGGTCACAGTCTGGCATGTTGAAATGGACGGTGGTGGATAGGTACTTAGAAAAACACATTTCAACTTTATAAACACATGGATTTTTTTGTCTTAAATGCATTATAAAAACGCTTTTTGTCATGAATCGATGCGGTTGATCAGTGACATCTCCAAGACTCTGCATCACTGTTAAAGCTTTACCTAAAAGCACAGTAGTCATCTAATAGAGGATGTAAAGCTGACACCTTGCCATGCTGAATTTTGAGTAATTGTGTTTTGTTATGTAAGAATCTCACTCTGAGTTAAAGCGGTCTGTGGCAAGGAGGTTTTTACCTATAGTCCAAAACTAGCCTCTAAAATCTCTAAATTCCATCCACTTCTACTTGACATGAGAAAATAACAACACGTTTCAATTTTTATTTTCAATGTGACACTTTAAATGCCTATCAAGTGCCCCACCTCACACAATAACCTGAGAGCTGTTGAAGGTCTTTACTTGTCTAAAGGCAAAAAAAAATAAAATAAGATGCTACTGTAAATGTTATCAGATGGGTGGAGGAATCTGAGTGAGGCAGTAGGCTACATCAATCTCTGCAGTCTTGTCCAACAGATAGATTTATATTTTTATTTAACCATTGAAATACCACTGGGATTACAAAATGTCTTTCAAAGTAGACCTGGCCAAGACAGCAACAGTCCAAATTCAGTCACACCATAAAGACCAACTTTTAAGGCAACTTAAAGTTAAAAACAACCACATGGCAGCGACGATAGAGGCAGATAACAGCAAAGTCCTATAGGGTCTGTAGAGAAGCAGTTTTTCAACCTTGGATGAACTTACTGAGACATCTTGGGACGATTCCTGGGGAAACCTGGAAAGTGTGTTTAGAAGTGAAGTGTTTTCACTTCAAAATAATTTCTCACTGTTGAATGATGCACCCCACTTTTTTGAAAATGGTCTAATAATCATGATTTTCTTTCCACACACCTGCATGATACGCATTCCCGACCATCAAACTGCCCAAAACTTCTGCTTTCATAAAGATACTCATACTTTGGAATGATTAATTGATCAAGTGCATTTAGTGTGCAGCACCTGGCTGCTCCAAACTCTCCATATTAATAGGATTTACTTAGTTTTTTACACACCAATTCTGGTTTTTGGCTTAGCTTTGATTAATAAATAATGGCACACTTAAATGTGGTATGTGTTGGTTGTCTATATTTAAGGAGAGTTTCGTACATGCACAACCATATAGAACATGCTATATATCACTTACTTTGTGCATATAAGTGCAGGATTGCGTGTGTATTGTGTAGCTGCAGGTACACTAGACTGCTCACTGAAGTGAATGGGTATAATTTGTCTCAGCAGGTGTTGGTCTGGCTGATGGAGTGAGATCAAAGGCAGGGTGAATGGAGACAGAGAGCGTGGTCCAGCCTGAAAAGACCCGAGAAGTAACAAGAGCTTCATGAACATCCATTACTGAGATGAAGTACTGGGAATAACATGAGAAAAAATTGGATGGGAAAAGGGGGAAGGAAGGTCATACGGGGTGGGAAAAATGTGCAGATAGGAAGCCAGAGGTGTAGAAAAAGGCGCTGTGTGGGTGTTTCATCAGGCTAAAACACGGACAAAAGCAAAAAGGTTGGAGTAGACACGTGGACAAAAAGGATATCCAAGAAAAATAAGGTGAGAGAGGAGAATGAACGAGGCACTTTTTGAAACATTTATCTTGGTCAGCTGCTCTTGTCCACTCAGCATGATTTTCTTTTTGCCACTGTTGGTCACGTCGGCTATTTCTAGTCCTATGTGGTATTTTTTTACAACACCCACAAAAAGGAGCCAATGCCTCCTCGGTAGTGATGATACAAAAAAAATAAGGGGGTGGGCAACAAGAGTTTGAATCATCAGGCTACAAGGGGGGGAAAAAAAGATCATTTCAGTGGTGACATTGAACACAAGGTCCCTCCCTTTGTCCTTCTGCTACATGTTTTATGGAAAGGGAGGGTGAAACACATCTGTTATCAATCACACCAACCTGTCCCCCCCTGCAATCTGTACCACCCAGCTGATCACCTAAGAATAGCATCTGCTAATATCATGGAGGAAAACAATGCCCTGGAAAAAAAAAACTGCTACGAGATTATACCCTCATCTGTTTGACTAATGACATCAAGCCTGTTCTGCATGATACAAGCCCACGATGAATGGAGGGAGGGGTAATCTATGCGAGGAACCTGCTGAATTAGGCTATTTTGAATGCACGGGAAGCGACTGACATCCGTTGAAGCCCTATATTGATGCCACCCTGGACATCAATAAATCATGTTGCAAAGCAGTATCCTGAGCGCTGATCCAAAGCAGGCTTTGTCCCAGCAATCAGTCACTATTAGACTCAATGTCAGGGGCCAGCGCTCCATCTAAACTTACACTGGTGGAATGGTAAGCAACACACTTACTCCTGCTGATGAAATTCTGCATTTTCTTTTGGTTAAGGCTTGACTTTCTGTAAGCCATCTTGTGTTTATGCATGCCTGGGTGCATGATTGGTCCTTAGGGGGGTTGGATTTGATCTTTTTTCTACATGCAGCTCCAGCATGTACAGCACCGATGTGCCCATGAGGCGAGTTTGGAAGCTGGTTGTGCTGCATCATCAGTGAGCTGCTGGCAGTGGCACTGCTTGAACTGAAGGCTGTACAAGGAGCCAAAAATAGAAGCTGCAAAATCATCCATCAATAAGGCTTGTGGCGGTTCATCAGGCTTTACTTATGAAGTGTGACTGCTCCATCATTTCTCTGCTCAACAGCATGACGGGAAATGACAGTATTCGTCGTAAAGGACACAAAACATAAACAGAATAAGAATCTGATGTGTCAGTGAAAAAAATATCTTGTATTATAGGTAAATACTAGGGATGGGGGGCCCTGCGACAGATTGGCGACCTGTCCAGGGCGTACCCCGCCTCTCGCCCGTTGATAGCTGGGATAGGCTCCAGCACACCCACGACCCAATTGGATTAAGGGGTTCAGAAAATGGATGGATGGATGGATGGACTAGGGAAGGGCATTCGATTAAATTGTCTTAATCGATTATCAGGAGAATTAACAATCGATTATTGATTAATTATTAATATTTCTGCATTTATAGCTTTTATTTAAATGAAGTGAAAGTAGAAAAAACCTAGCTTGTTTCTTTATTTAGATATTTATTACATGATGAACGACTCTTGTGGCAGTTTAATACGATTCATTCAGTGGGTACACTGGAAAATATGCATTTACATTCAACTTCAATACCAGTCTAAAGATGCATTCAATTAATCGATTAAAAGATAATGTAATCTTTAAAATCTTAACGATCGATGAATCGATCATCGATTAATTATGCCCATCCATAGTAAATACCTAGATATACATTATCTTGTTTCACTAATTCTACATTGAACGTCTTTGCAAGAGCCACCAGATTTATAATTTATTTCTAGAACAACTCAAACCTAAAGGCTGGTTTATACTCGCGCGTAGGGAGACGCGCCGGGTCGCGGGGCTTTTTCCGGTGTTCTGTCGAAACGTGCTACCTTGTCGAAACGTGCTACCGTAGGCTGGATTTATAGGCTGCTCTGTCGGGTAGGATGAAATGTTAGAACTACGGCTGCAGTCAGGTCTGGAAGAGGTGCGCGTCGAGCCTCTACGACGCAGACGACGCGCAAGTATAAACCCACCTTAAATATCGTGGTGTTAAGAGAGTGTGATATTCATGACGTCTCACAGTACCTATTGTGACAGTAAAGTGACTATTCTTGTATGTATTTCGTACATCTCGATAGTATAAACAAAGAATGTTTTTAGTTTGATTTCATTGATTTCAAGTTTGCTCTATTGGTAGTGCTTTACCTCAACGGCTAAGTTAAAACTAAACATTATTCATAGTCTTTATGTGGGGAGCTTTGCTCAATGTTGTTTGAGCCTTTAATTATAAGCTTTGAGGTACGAGGTCAGAGCGAGTGGCAAGAAAAGATCAGACCCATCAGCTTCAGGCAGACAAAGCCTTTTATCAGCGGGCTGACTAGAGAGCAGTGGGACTGGCTGCCACTAAGATTGGATTATCACAGCTGGACAGCCAGCTATCGGCCCAGGCTGACTTCAGTTCTGCCCTTCTTTAACAATTACCAACATGAGGTACTACAATCTGTACTACAGCTACAACCATTAGTTACTACAACTAGAGATGTTCAGATACCATTTTTTCTCCTCCCGATACAGATTTTGATACTTGTACTGTGGGTATCGGCCGATATCAAGTACCGATACTACTATATTATAAAACAAATATCATATTACACCTGATGACTGTGATATGATTAGCATTATGGTAAGGCCTGGCTCAAGTTAAACTCTTTGTTAAACATGAATGAATCCAAGAAACAGAAGCCATTTATCTTTAGATGCAGTATTGCTGGCGGGAGAATCTAGTGCGAAATATCGCCATGCCACTGACATCATTACTATTAGCTCTTTGTCTAACCTTGTCTAACCCTCTAAAACAGTAGGCTACAGATGGCTGCACAGTGCAACTGTTTTCAGAACAATGCAGAAGAATTGAATCATTTCTTGAAATAATCCTTAGTTAATTCATGAATAGTGATCATATAATGTGTGATGATCTCCTTTGTAGAGGAAACCATAGTTGTTACTAAAAATATGAAGAATCCAACATTAGAGGAATCAGGCCAATCGAGTAAGCAGAAAAAAACATGGTTGAGATAAGAAACATAAAAGGGTCATTGTTAAAGAAGTCACTTCTTTTTCTCTTTTTTTGAAACATCAGATTGGCTGGCAAAAGTTGAAATAACTCATTAATCAATGTTCAATCTCACAATGACCTAATTTGTGATTTATAATAAATTTTGCATTTTGTTTTATCCACTAAACTCAGCTGTTTCCAAGAAGTCTAGACTCATTTGGTCTTCTTCTATCCTTTTTTCTGATATGCCCCTGGGTGTGTGTGTCTGCCATTCTGGGTAGTGTCTGTCCCACAGGGGGACACAGACAGATGGGGCACATCCTGTGGACATGTGGGACGACTGGAGGAGGCCTGTATGGGCAGAGCAGGGAGGACTCTACAGATGTCAGCCAAGAGATAAGAGGCAAAGCTTTCTAAACAGGACAATGGTTTCCTGTTTGAAAGGGCCCGCAAATTGTTTGTCAAGTTACAGCGGCTTTGAACGTGTTTATCTGAGAATCAGACAGCGATAGAATGCGAAAACAAGATCGACAAAGACTCCTCGCGCTGTTTACTCTGGTAGCAATTTAGCTGCTGTGGCAGCAGCCACGGATCAAACAGGAAGGAGAGACATTAAACAGGAAGTTGTCTGGAATCTTTGGAAAACACTGATAGCAATACTGATTTCATATTGGCCTTTTACAGTAACAGGCATGGTTTTCTTCTAATTAAGAACTTCAGCATTTCCACGGATGATGGAAACCTCCGATTATCAACCTACTTCACCAGCTATTGATCATCCAATTGGCTGCCTTATTTACAGATAAAGCAATAAAGAAAATGTAGAAGACAAGTGGACTTACAGATGTAATAAGAAAAAAGACATCAATCCAGGTTAATCTGTCTTATTTCCGCTCTATCAGTAGCTTGCAGCAAGATGCTCCAGCATCTCATCTCCCACAGTCTGCCGATCACTCTTCCAGGAAGAGAAATGATAAAAGTCTCAGTAGCAGAAACAGAGGTCTCAGGTGGATCCCTCAGCTCTGCACTCTAAGAAAAAAAAAACTAATAGAAGTGTGATGTGCCCGAGGAAACTTAGACATCAGCTGGACCTCTGACTGAATGCATGAAAGCAAAGATTAGTTCAAAGTAAGAATTTATCCAGAAAAAACAGGTTCTAAAATATAGTTGTAATATAAACTCTCTACAGCTGTGGCTCAGACCTCCTGTTCTTGATTGATCAGCTACATCATGACCTCCCGCTCCACCTCTACAACAGCTCTCAGCTCGCAGTGAGTCCAAGTTTATCACATGGGAGCAGCTGAAGCAGATTTGCCAGAGACACTTTGCCCTGAGTTGGCATTTGGGGGTTGAATACCAGATATCATCATCCGTTTTTAGCCAACATCCAGAAACCTGCTTGCTCTCCGGCTGACCCCCGGCTTCCATATTTATGTGACATTCACGCTGGTACCCTGCCAGAGCGCTGTGCATGTGAGCTTGTGAATTTAAAACACTACAGGTTTCGACAAAAAGTGCAGGGATGCAGCAAAGTGTGTCTGCACTATGCAATGTCTACAAACTGGGCCCCCTGTAGGTATTTCACAGAGATAATGGAATACAATATTACTATGGGCTCAGCTTAGAGGCAATAATAATTCAAGTATGTAATGTTCACCACTGGTTCAGGTGGATATTTTCAATGATGCTGTGTAAAATAATGGTGTGTGTTGTGTATGTATCATGCTGACTATTAATTTACTATTTGTGTAGGGTGTAAATGTCTGCAGACTGAATTCATTTAGAGGTTATGAGAACACTGATTTATATCCCCTAAATCAAATATAAATAGATCATAACAGATGTGTAAATGTAAGGAGCATTTCTGATGTAAACATTATATTACACCTGAACTATCTTGGTTCTCATAAAATCAAGAGAAGCCCACCATGCCATGATTCAAAGAGCTTTTGCCCTAAATAAAGAATCAGTATCCTGTACCATATACCACACGCAGGTTTACATTTCTGAGGCAAGGATGGATGTTGATAAATCGACACAAAGACAAGACCTTTATCCAATAAAAGTCCAAATAAAGTCCAAAAAAAGACAAAGGTTTTATGGCTGAGGGGAGTCATTCACTTGAAATACTTAATATACATACTATAACTTAAACAATGTCCACTTATCATCACTGTTAGGTTAATTAAAAAGGATTAGTTGACTTCATGAAGTTACATACTTTTATATTTTGGGCATCCAAACCTGAAAAATGTACAATGCACCTTGAATCCTCCTCTCCTCTGATTGCATGAATCTCTGACCTTTTCAGAGAAACAGCGGTGATGTCTCCATGCCTGGAGCAGGAACTGTCACCGTGGTAACAAGCTCAATGGAGCACACTCTCATGCTTTCTGTGGTGTTGGAACGGACTTTTACACATTTGCATTAAAGTTGTGGGATTTTATTTAGGTTTTAAAGCATTCATTCATCTCGAAGTTAGGTTTTTCACTGTTTCATTTTGAAACATTTTTCTTTTTGCATTCAGCTGGTTCCTGCACTGCAAACTTGTCATATGTGCCATAAAAGTGCAAAGAAACAGTACAGTGCACTGTTCTACATAATACACGTAATATACTCTAACATATTTTACTACTTTGTTTAGATATTTAATTACAAATTATTGGAGACAATTCTATAACTACAACTGAAGTTGTTGCAGATTAAGATTAGAAAAATATATTGGTGCAGATCTTTATACTGAATTTCATTGTGGTTGGATGAGAAATATGAACATATATCATTCTGACACCCTGTTGCTTCGTACACAGTCCATCACACTGGGGCATAACAGAAATCAGGACATACGTAGCCTCGCCTAAAAGACTCGAGAGAATTGATAGCCTATCAGGATTCGAAATTTTAAATATTGTTACATAACATTATTATCATTATAGCCTTTTTTAGTGCTCATAGGTCCATGTGGCGCAGACAAAGCCTTTGTGGCATTTTTTCCTTACATTAAATTTACTTATACTTTCATAGGTTTTACACTTTTGCTTGAGTAAAAAACTTGAGGGGATACTTCAACTTCTGCACAAGTCGTTTTAAATCCTAGTATCTACACCTCTACCTGAGTAATGACTGAATACTTTTGACTCATCTGATGGTGAGTAATCTGAACAGCTACCGGTTACCACCTCTGCTGCTCACAATGTGATTAGAGGAAGACATCCAGGTCTGCCAGCTCATTTCATTGTTCCTGTGTGCTTGTTACTTTCTGCCATGTCCACACAGTTTCCTGCCTTTCACTGTTTATGCTTTGGTCTGCTGGACCTGCCACAGCAACGTCTTCCATATAAACTTTGCAAGCTATTTGCTACTATCCTCCCATCTACACCTCTGAGCCTGCATTTAGATCTTCAACTTAGAGCAATTCGCATGCATCATGTGATTTTCCAGTACATATAGCACTCTGGTATCGTTGCTCTGTCTCAGATCTTCCTTTTTCTTAGCTTTTGTTAGCGGCCCTGTCTGCCAGTTCACTAAGCCCTTTGCATTTTGTGTTAGGATATCCTGGCCTACAGCACTTCACACTACGGATTTCAGTCTTCTGTTTGACAAATCTGAGCTCAATATATCCAACACAGAAACAAATTACTGCTAGCTCACCAATTCAGTCCAGACTTTTAAACCACTCATGGCTCTTCTTATGGACACTTCATCCTCTTGTCATAGAGCAATCTGGGGTATTTGAATATACCTATTATGTCTTGTTATATGTCATTGTCCCTGTGTAAGTGTCCCTCTTTGCCAGCGTTTACTCACTCAGCAGCTGGCAGCGCAGGACCTGCAGGCTTGTCTTCATGGTATCATGTGCTCCGGCTCCTCCTCCACAGTGCTCATGGTTCTCTGCATAAGAAAGAAGGTAAGATGAAACTCGGCACCCAGATATTAAAATCACCCTCCAGTCATGGTCAGCATCGATGTGATGTAGCAGACATGGAAAACAATTAAGGGGTTTGCAGAGCGTCTTGCTTATGGCTGACAGTTTCATTATTGTAATGACTACTGAAAACCAGCTCTCATAATTGATCGTATGTATTACACAGCGTCCTTATAAAAGACCAGGTGAGACTGCAGAGCTTTCAGATCAGAGATGGCATCCTACAGGCTGTGTTGGTCAGTAAAACCATTTAGGAAGCATCAAACACTGACCAGTAAGCCACTGTGTATGTCAGCAAATACCCAAGGGTGCTTTTTAAGAGAATGACTCACTGATGGCCTTCTGCCTAATAAAAGACCACACATACACATACACACACACCTCCTTTCACCTCTGGATGAGTCTTTGTGTGTCTTTCTTTGGAGAGTGGCCTCTGGGCAACACACTTACACACTTGTAAAAACTGTCTATGAGGGTACACACTGACCTACAGTAACCCCCCTCACCCTACCTGTAGGAATAATCTGTTGTGAGTAACACGTCAAATTGAATTTGCCCCCTCCCAATCCACCCACTCCCAGGATGAAGGCTCCGTTTGCAGGCGGACTGTGGGAGATGGGTGACATGAGGGGGGTGGACAACAAAAGCACAGAGTGCTGATCCTTTCATGAGGATTCATGTCTCATAAATGCAACAAAGAGGCAACATATTCCATCTGAGTGATCCTGTTTATGTTGTCAGTCTACAAACCTTTTCATTCTTGTATGCGGAGCAATTAAAATGCAACCATTCAACTATCTTTTTTATGAAGTGAAAACACTGTGTCCTGTTACATGGAAGAACAGAACCAAATCACAACAACTAAACAGCATTTTTGAATAGAAATGTAAGCAGCTGGAGCTGTAATCTATAGCTGTAACCTGACTGCTACGAGACAAAGTTTACAGCACAATGCTTCTTTCTAAGATTATGTAACTACTGTGTTTGTGATGGAAAGTTTTCTTACATCACCTCTTATTGCTCACACACTTCATTCATTAGACCATCCGAGCAATCAAGACGTCTCCTCATTACCTCACACATGGAGGAAATCTATCTAGTGGCTGGATCCCACATTCTCTTTAATCTTTCCATTTCTGAGGTAAAGACTGCTGCTGTTTTTTCTCTGAATTTCACTGTTTAAAGCAGATCTCAGTAACTCTGGGTATGTTTACCATACAGTGCACACCCCAAAGCTGTAGGGGGAGCTCCATAGCGAAAATAGGCGACAGACGAAGAAGACTGTTGTAAACCAGAGGCAACTTACGGTTTGTTTTGAACAGGCTACGGCTAGTCACCATGGCTTCAAAGGCATGTTGTAAAAGTAATTATCAAAGAAGTATAAAATCAAAAAACTAACCACAGATGAAATATGCATATCTGTCTAAATGGATTTCAGACCTGGCGGATAGAAGTAGTCTAGTAGTATCGCTAGACTTCCAGACCAAAACAAACGCAAGCGTCAATGGGCAAAACTGCAAGCGTGGTTTCGGGTATAGGGAGACCTGAGAACTACAGGAGAAAATGTCAGCTTTTTCATCAGAACGAGTCAGTCAAGCAAAATAATTACTTCCAAGCAGCTTTATGACTATAACAAAGTTGCATAGAGCCTCTTTAATCCACATTAGTGTGAAACTGTCTGCAGCCAGAGGTGCAGCTTATTGGAAGAAATGCGACAGCTTTGTGGAGTTGAAAAGTCACAAAAGACTATTTGACATTCTTGTATCATACTCACTTGAGGTTACAATACAGACGTAGCAAGAATTAAAATTTCCAGAGAGCTGCAACCATCCCAATCACCCATCCACAGTTTTTTTGTATCATGTTCTCGGCCTAATGAGTTGATTTGCAGGGTGCAAAAAACAGCAGCTGAGCCTCTCGACGGGGATTACGCCTCATCAAAGATCCCAGACCGGTGCAGGCTCTTAGAAAAAATCTTTGATTTGCAGGGTCCGAAGGAGGCTAAGACACTGACAGGGGAGTTATCTTGTTAACTTATCACAAAGCAGAGAAGTTTTCTAACTCGGAAGGAGACCTGAACAAGATTCGGCTGCTCAGGACTCCTGCTGCGCAGCTGAATCATAGCTCAGCTCTGCATATGTGTGCAGGTAAAAGATAATAATAGGATGACAGACAGTCTTGGTCACGGCACTGTCAAAGCTCAGACATGAGGAAAAGTCCATCAGCAACAACTTACAGATTTATTGCTACACTCACACACACACACACAGAGAAAACAGGATTCAGTTTAAGAAAATATTACTTGTTTGCAGCCACTGAGGAGTTTCTATGACAGGGGTGGAGTATGTATCTGGATAAAAACATTAATAATGCAAATGATCCATTTTAAAACAAAGTTTGTTTGATCTTTCCTGGAGACACAGTGGTCTGTGAGGTGGAGGACCGGTACCATCAGCTGATGAATGGTTTGTTGTAATGCAATTAAAGCAGAATTATTTTTAACAAAATCAGATAGAGGGGATTTTATATTGCATTTCCTCCAACCGGTTGCCCTAAAGGTGAATCACTGGAACATGGAAACACCACTTCAAGCACACCTTGCCTGTGAGCCCCAGAAGCATTTTCAACTCTTCTCGCAGCCAGAGAAGAAGAAAGCACCTCTTTGTGGGTCCCAGAAGACAGATGGATGTCTGGCTTAGCCAACAAGTGTGTTAGCAGTGAAAAGGACTGCAGTTTATTTGAAACTGGGCGATCCAGAAAAGCAAAAAACAGCCAGTTCGTCTCAGAAAGCAAAATTCCCCAAACCCAGCAGGAAAATGGTTTACAGGTGAAACTGCTTTGCACACAGAGGCACTTTGCATGTTGCTGCTTAGCTTCCAACTGGAGACAGGAAAAAAAAAAAAAAAAAAAAAGTTGCATGGCAACTGACATGCACACAGACGGCCGTCATCGTCATAGCAACCTTAATGGTACATTAGAGGATATTCAAATTCATTCACAAGGACATTTTGGGGGCTTAAAACTAAATTGGTGGCGGAAAAAAAGTGGAAATTTGGAAATTTTTACTCACCACAGATGGAAGAAGAAATTCAGAATCAATCGGGGCTGGCGGGTGCGGACAGGGAGGCCAAAGCCAAGGTCACTCGAGACGGCAGAATGAAATAAGCCTGTCGCTCGACTGCTCTGTGGCCACCAGCCGCAGGGACAACAATGCTTTTAATTTTGGACTTCCCTCTATTCTGCTGTTATGTACAGGGGGGGCTGTGGCAGCAGGCTGGCTGCTCGCCCACAGAGGCTGTGGCCTGAGAGCTTTTCCACAACAGGAGAGGAAGAGGAGGGAAGACGAGTGTGGGAGTCGAGGATGACGGTGTGAAAAACAGTGTTGTGCTCTCACAGTCAACTGATAACTGACCTCCAATAACAACTGATCTTTCCCCCCTGCCCCAGTCCTGATTCTACACACTCTCACGCTTTGGTTTATCTGTTTGTTGGACGCTGCTGGGAGCTTTCGGCCAACTTACCGCCTGAGGAGGAAGATGCAGATTAAGGAAAGGTGTGAAAGCTAAGACTTGGAAGTAACTGGAGTGGAGAGGCATTTGCAGGACAAATAAACTCCTAGAAAACCAGCAAATGAAACAAGTTTCTCTGTAAAAGTAGTTTATTTTTTTTATCTTTAAGCATTTCCAGCAGGATCAGAAAAGCTGGCAGATGTAAAATTCAGATTAAACCGCTGAATTCACCGCATCAAAGGTTTAGTTTTTGTGATCTCAGAGAGCTTAGCTCCATTTCAAGATTTACAAAACTAGCTCCCCTAAGCCCTGCCCTTCCTCTACAACCCTTGGGACGTGTGCAATCAGAGGGCGTCCATATTGTCTTTGATGTTGTGTTATCCTTTGATGCAAATCGGCAAACATTCCTCCGATAGCACTGGGCCGCAGTCTTGCTCAGTTTCCTGCACTCGCGGTGACGTTGCCCAGCCTGCTGCCGATTTGAGATGGTGGAGACAGAGTTTACATCTGGGGGTGTTGATGACATTATGCTGACCTCACAACAGCTTTATGCATGACAATAAGGCTGACTGATGCTGATCGGTATGAACAAACCCGTTATTAAAACATCTTTCTTCACTGGAAAGCTGAAAATAGAAAAAACTCTCACTCAAACACAGGAGAGATCATGGCTGACCTGTGGGGCTTTTAAAACTTCATTATCCAGCCAAGACACAGACAACAAGTGAATGATTACAAGTATTGATTGGATGAAACGGCAGGCCCGAATGAAACGCATGCAGCAAGAGCTAGGAGCAGGTTTCCAGCTCGACCCATCCATACCTGAGGGAAAACTGCATATTTCAGCCAAAGCCTGAGTGGTAAACCCAGCAGATGGAGTCGTTGCCGCTATGTCATGAAGGCTGACAGAGGTTGGATAGGTTATCAGTCAGCACACACACACACTTCCCTTCAGGCCCTACTTACAAAACCACAACAGAGCAACCATTAAAAGAACATTAGGCTCCTAGCTTGCCATCATTCTGACAGTCAAGTAGAGCCAACACTGTCATCTGGTTAAATGAGAGGAGGAATCATGTGGACACCGTCACATTCTGCACGTCACTGTGTATGACCCACACGAAATTAGCGTGCCACTGTTTCTTAAAACTATTTATTATGCTACAAAATGAACTTAATCCTATTCTTGCAAAACACAGCAGAATTTAGCCCATGAAGCATTATACGATAAAAGATAAAACTGGTCCAAAGTGAAGGATTTTTATCAACTATCTGAGGATTTTGACTTTTTAATGTATTACATAATGCTATGCAGTGATAAAAAAATGCAATTCCTAGTGTTTACGTGCTAAACACACAAGCTTCATCCTGCTTTTTCTCAGAGCATCTAACTTTTCTTTTCATCCCATGTGTCAAATATTTTATCCTTTCTCTCTGAAAGATGCATTTGAAAAGATGTGATTTGATGTTCAAGGGGTGCATCCGTTTTTTAACAAAACAAAACTTCTTAAAGAGGAAGAACAACAACAACCCAATGAAGATGATTAAGTCATTCACAACACTTCATTAACGACTTTTCCTGAAGGTTTGCTCAATGTTTGGTTAAGTTTAGCAACCAAATCCACATAAACTGTCTCGCTGGAATATGAAGCAGAACTACTCTTTTATTACACTACATTTTACCCGGTTGAAAACTAATACAACTTAACCAAACTAAAAAACTAATTTCATCTGTAGTAATTTATTTGTGTATCCACAGGGGTGGAAAGTAATTACATTACTCGTGTTACTGTAATTTAGTAGCTTTTTTGTGTACTTGTATTTTTTCAAGTACTTTTTAAAAAGTGTAATTTTACTTTTACTTAAGCACAGTTTCTTTTAAGTAATGTACTCCAGTACACTTTAAATCACAAATTTACCGGAGTAAAAAAAAAAAAAAAAAGAAAAGAAAAAGAAAAAAAAAGGTTCTGGAAATGAATCACAGGAAGGAGAGAGTTCAGCATTATAAGAACGATGGCGCAAGTCTCACTCACAGACGATAACGCACATGGAGGAGGCAGGAGGTGGACGAACGTGTATCACAATTTGTTGTTTACTCAAAGTACATTTTAAATTATTAACTTTTTACTTTTACTTGAGTTGATTTTTTGACTGGTAACTTTACTTGTACTTTAGTAAAATCACATGATAGTAACAGTACTTACTTGAGTATAATATTTTTGTACTTTTTCCACCTCTGTGTATCTTGACAAAATGGCAGGAAAAACAGCCTTTAGCACTACATGGCACTTTAACAATGCATCAGTTAAAGTGTCCTCTGATGGAAGCAGCTCCCAGCTTTGGCTCGTAAGGCAGACACACTCTCTACCTTTTAAGGTATAGTGTGTTACTAATTTGGCTTTATATTGATAAAAATCAACTATTACTTTCATAAATATGTTTTTGAAAGTCTATTCACAATCGCATCAAGATAAAAACATTCTTATTGCTTAGAATTAGTTACTTATAAATACATATGCGGCGATGCACCTCATACAAGGCTGCCATTTTGCATCGCCATCATGAAATGCGGTGGCAACATGCGTTTTAGCGACTGCATATGGACAGATTTAAAATCATATTCTCTTGCAAACACTTAAAAATGCTGTACTTTTCAACACAAGCAGTGCACAACTTCAGAATTTACAGCTGAAAATAAAAAATTTTAGTTCATTAGAAACGTTTGAGAAACTCTCCTCTGCATTTGGCCCATCTGAAGATGCAGTGGGCCGCCATGTTTCAGCACCAAGTTGCGGGGGTTAAAGGTCTTGCTCAATGACCTTGGTTCTCTGGACCCAAACCCACATCTGTAACTACTGTACTATACCATTTCAACTAAATGCAATGTCTTCTTTTAAATGTCTGGGTCAGCACTGCTCTGAGTGGCAGCAAATAAACATTTTATTTAAGAACAGAACCAGCTGTACAGTAGGCTGCACATAGCTCGTTTGGGAGCATCTCCCCCAAAAAGCAACTCTTAAATCACCATGTTTATTCAACTAAATTCACAAATTCAAATTAAATGGCCTCTTTGTCAGTTTAAGCAGCCATGAATAAAAGTGCATCTCTTCACTCTGACAAGTTTGGCTAACAACAGCAGCTCCAAATCAAGTTTCACAGCCATTGTTGGGTGCATCACAATTTCATTACACTGGAATCCAAGATCGTCATTTGCTGTAAAAAAAACAACAAAAAAAACAAAAACAAAACTCCACTTAGAGAAACACCTGCAGCGTTACACTCACATGTCTCAAATTCCAGCATCACACAGATTGATCTCTTTGCTCAGCGAGCAGAGCCGTCAGCTCAAACCCAGGTCTTAAATTTACTCCCCCGGTTATCATATTTCATATATCAGTACTGAGAAACCAGGGCAATGCAAGATTAAAGATGATACGTTTGTCAATAGTGATTAACAGAGGGCAGCATGTGAGTATGAGTGGGTGAGGGTTAGTCACTATGTTACTGCAAATGATCATCTTACGTTGATGCCTCATTTTCATGCATGCAAAAACACAGAGAGTTATCCTCGCTCCGCTTCAGCATCGCTCCTGTAGCCGCTGCAGGATGAATGAATCTGCAACTGGTTCAGCGAAGAACTCCCACTCATAGTGGAGAACACTGCACCTGTGCTCAGGGACAGCTGAGGAGGAGTAGAGCAACAGCACCGGCCTCTTCATTACTCAGCACACACAGACACACACCAGTGACTGAAGTTATTCATCAGAGGATTTGTGACCTATCTGTGGGTGTGTGTGAACACACACGAGACACAAAGAGATAAATGGTAGCCAACAAGAATTCCTGCCATTTTGCACAGATGCCCTAAAGTCCATTTTTAAGCGGAAGGTTGACCAGTATGAGCATTTCAGAGCTGTGCTAGATCTACTGGAAAGGGTCCCTTTTAAATATCAGCATCGTTAGAGCAAGTTTTACGTCAGAGCACAGGACCTTTAGGGTTAGAAAAGGTCATGAGCAAAGAGCAAATTGAGGTTACTCAAGTCTGTAGGCAGTCAAGTGACAAGAAAATCTTGTCTCGCATCAGTAAAGATCAAGTTAGGTCTCTCTTTTAGGGAGTTAGCTGCACCTCAAGTACACACCTTTAAGGAAATAAATCTGAAGTGAGATCACTGCAACATATTCAAATCCCAGGTGCTTTGCTTGTTTTGTTTACCAAAGTGCCTCAGAGCCCAATTCATTTAGTCTTATGGCAATCAATCCCCAGCCAGACCTCAAGTCTAAATGAAGTCCAGTTTGAATAAACTCCCACATCCCAAGTTTGTCAACTCATGCTGTGGCTGTCATTTATAGCAGAACTACGCATCACAACTTAATGTTAAATCAAGTCCCAAGTGTTTCATGTGATCGTTCACGTCCAAACGTTTAATCCAAAGTAATTCTGAAATCTTCATTTTGACAAATTGAAAGACTCAGACTTTAAAATGTGTTGCTCTAGTAGTTAACTCCCTGTCAGAAATGCTCATATGATGACCTGACTCCTATTCCAGCTCATGTGATGCACATTTAAAAAATCTGACAGCCTTTTTACTCAAAAATTTCTCACAAATATATGCAGGGTTTTTAAATGCTAATGCACCTGCTGCATCCACATTACCAGAAGCAGCGCGGTTGCCCTCAGTGCACTGGTAACTGTTGCCTCCAGTGGCCCCCCAGCAGAGCAGAACAGGAACAGGTAGTGGTTCAATGATGCATAGGCTGTATGGACCACATTTCCTGATAAGCACGACTCTCTACAAAACAGTTTAGTAGTTTTTTCTTCTTATTTTGTTCTTATAATGTTTTAAGTCTTACTTTGGCCACATTTCTTCAAGTTCAACATGTTTTCTAGTTTTTACACAACAGAAGAAGGCGTCAGACTGAAGGAGTTCTGCGTCACTGTGTGAAGTCATTAAAGCCACCTGGAGGCCAAGTTGTCTGACAGATTCAGATAAACTATGTAACACTGAAGGCTGCGTCTGGTACAGAGAGTGCCACAGGTAACAGAGTACTGGGGAAGAACCTTTCATAGACCTGTTATGTCATTGGAAGAGGACACTGCAGACTGTAAACCAAGCACTGCAATGATGGAGCTGCTGTGATCCGTATTGAAGTCAGACCGGACAAGCATCAGTGCACATGAGACACTTACTCAGTGATTTCCCTGTTAGACTTAATTTTCCAGTGGCATAGGGGTGAAAGTTGGAAAAGTTGTCATTTCTGCTCTAATAGCTAAACCAGCAAAGGCTGAATACCTTATGTTATACACATGTAAAAAGTCTGTCACATTTGTTGGGCCGGTGGTATTTGCACATCTGCAAACATAATCTGCTACACAACATTATACTATAATACCCACTGACCCTTCAAACAAAAGAAACTGATGGTAGTAACTGAGAGCAGAAAAGGTCCTTATCTGATGTGGTTTCGTTTATCAGAAAAAAATAAGATTTTCAGCAAACAACCTAAATTGATGCAAATTGTTCAGGCTTTAGTAAAGAAAGCAGCTTGGTATGTGATGACTAAAAACACACAAAATGTAGGTAGACCATTTCAGAAAACAAAGTGAGTCTGTTGAAATGATGCACTTAATCAAAGATTGTGTTCTCTGAAACATATTTTCAGAGAATTTCCTTTTCTGAAATGGTTCATTCCAGGAAACATTGCAGTTACCACAAGATAATCTGCCAGATCAACGAAAATAAATGTCTCAGGTTTTGTTCTGTTAATATAAGCTCATAGGTCTTCTGTGGTCAGTATGCAAAGCTGCAAACAGTGTGGTCCCTGGAGACGTGGGTATACCTAATTTTATGATGTAGCCCAGATCAACACTGTTCTAGAAATGGGGACATGTGTGATGACGCTAGTTAGTTTCCCCTAAAATCCATCAGTACTTGCTTGTTTTGTTGTTGTTTTTTTTCTGAAAGGCCAAAGTAATTTCTTGTTCAAATGGGCCCCAGCAATAACAAAACTAGTTAATGTACATTAGTGAAGCCATTCAGCATTTGATTGACTCATCAGTCCTGATTCATAAACTGAAGTTAATCAATTTAACCAGTTAAGACAGCGAGTTTTAGCCATTTAGAGGCAAAATAGACTTTCAGATAAAAATGAATGTGCACTTCACAGGGATTTAGAAGTGAGTATGCCAAATGTTTAATAAGTGGGCATACTCTGCATTTACCCTAGACTACTGACAGAAAACCTTTACAGCCTTTTTGTAAAAATGTTGTCTTGGTCTCTAGAAATTTTGCTGTGCTGTGTGAAAAGCTGTCTTTTCAGAGATCACATTTAAAGATGGTCTTTTAAAACTTGTTTTCTAAGATCCCATCATCATGTTTCTCTGTTTGGCTCTATCATTTTCTGACATGATGCCTTTTTGTTTCACTGCAGTATTTTCTTTTGTTGACAAATCTTTAGAAACATTTTCATATTTTCCAAAGCCTTCTGGTGTGTTTGGTCTTGGATGACATTAGTCTTTTTGTGCAGACAGCTGCACACCTGTGGCACACCTAAAATCTCTGCACAACCCCCTTCCTTCTCTCTTGAACGAGCAAGACAACGAAGGAGCGCATATTGAGATGCAGCTCACCCTCGCAACCGTCTGAGTCGTAAATATCCTCCCCTCCTTCTCCATTTTCCTCTCCCTCCATCTCTTCCCCTTCTTCTTTTTCATCCTCATGTGACCCTCCGACTGACAAACTGGCTGCCGCTGCGAGCAGCTCACTGATGATGAAAAATAACATGAAACTACAATGTGTCGTAGCCCGCTATGCTCTGTCACAACCAGTAACAGGCTTCAGATGACAGCTAAATTTCACTCTGTTTATTGAACACATAATGACACCTCGTGGAGTCGTTCAGGGTTTGATCCCTGTCTGAACCCTCATGAGTAAATCTGTAGCATGTCCTCCCTGGATAATAATGAAGCTTTTTCCATCCCCAACAATGCCCCTTGAATACTTTATTACTCAAGTGATTATGATATGTAATTACTGATCTAATTGATATTCATAAAGATTACAAAAAGGCCTCCAAATACAATTGAAAGCTCCCTTTTCGTGTCATGGCTTGACCTGCAGTGTTTTAGAATCAGCTCTATAATCTGTCTACCTGTTTTCCTCCGGGAGCCGGCTCTGAATGAGATGCTGTGTTGACAAAGTAATGCTTACTGGTTTGTTCAACAGAAAAAGTGCAAATCGGGGAACAGGTCAAAAAGGCAGGATGCTCAGCAGTCTGGAGAATGAGTAAATAATCAACTGACTGTGGCTAAAATGCCCCTGATTTTTTTAAAAACTCTTTTTCTCTTTTAGGTTTAAAACCCCAGAGGAGAAACATCTGATCTCAGCTTCATTTTTGACTTCTTTCTCACAGCTAGATCTCTGGAGGCCACTTCATCTGTGGATTTTTCCGGCCAGCAGTCAGATTGATATGTAAAGTCTGTCTCTCCTCTTTGCTACATTGATTATCTGACCAGCGCCGCTCGATGAGGCCACAGCAACGGATAAAAAGGCACATAATCCTCCACGTAATCGGTGTCAAAGTTTCAAATTTACACCAGGAAAATGGGCTGGCGGAGCTTTGGTGAAGCCTGTAACCTAATCAAAGATTTTGTACCGCTGCTGGTCAGATTTGCTTCCTCAGAGTCTTCTTTAACTTCTAAAATGGCTACAGAGGAAAACTACCCGCAAAATCGATGTAGACTCAGCTACTGTGGATTTAGCTTCCCAGAGGCTGATACACCCCAGTTTTATTAAGTGTCTGTTATGTCATGAAATTCTGTCTGATCTCCAGCTTGGACTGTTGTCATGTCCAAGATGAAGGAGCTACCTTTTCAAAAGTCCACAGTTTTCTCAGATTCCCTGAAGCATTGGGATGTCAGAAAGACATCTCTGCAAGAGGGAAGGATTTTAAAGCTGAGCTGCAAGGTTTCCTTTCATTCATTTCCCATCTCTCTCTTTGCTCCCCTTCTCTTTAATGTCATGTGATACTTTCATCACTGTAAGTATCTTCCCCTTTCTCTTCTCTCATTTTAATTCAAACTTGGTTTTCATGCTCCAAGTCCCTTGAAGCAAAGAGACTGTTTAAAGTTGAAAGAGATTTTATTTTTATTTTTAAATGATGGGATATAGTTTTAAGACATCAAAGCAAAATCCACAGAAAGTCTCAACTTCTTTATGATTTATAAATGTGTGCATACACTCATGATTTGATGGTATAGATAAGAGAAATTAATTGTGCATTTGTTTTGGAGAAATTGTAGAAAACTAAAACAGAAATTCAGAATAAATTGTTCATTATTTTATATGTAATTTTAGAATATCCAATAAATTTAAGAATTGGATTGCTTATTTGAATATTTCTCTGAAAACACCTTCGGCTGCAACCACAGCCTCACATTCTCTTTGCAAGTTTATTTAATTCTTCTCAGCAGGGATGCTAAAGCTAAACCATACCAGAGGATGAATACGCAACCGTTTTAAGTGCTCTCTCTAAGGTCCAGACTTTGGTTGGCTTACTTTCACACCGAGCACTCATGTGTTTTTTTTCTTGGCAATATTCTTTGGGTTGTTGTCTTGTTGAAATAAAAAGCTCTATCCCTCAGAGATGACTCATCCCAGAGTCACAGTCACAGAAGAACTTGGGCATAGAATGAGGCTGCCATCACATCCAGTTTGACTTCAGACAACGATATAAATGAAGTAATGTTTGGTCCCCAGTTTCTTTCACACTATTTAAATTTTATTTAAGCAGATCAGAGGTTTTTGCTTCTCATGGTCTGAATCACTCAGATGACATTGGGCAGACTCCCAGCAGGGTGTCAAGTACCTTTCAGTAAGGCCTCATCTCTGATTACTAAGTTTGGCAGCCAGTGACTCCTAACTTCTTCCATTTTAGAGTGATGTGGGTTACTTTGCTGTTAGTCCATTTAGAAGCTGCAGAGACTTATATTGTTGCTTTACCCTGAATATGCTTCGACATATTCCTATGCAGTAGGTCTGCAAACAACTCACTTAACCTCACGAATTGGTCTTCACTCTGACATTCGCCATCAACTTTGAGGCCTTACACAGAAATTACATGTCATAGATGAAAACGTCTGAAGTACTCAGATAAGCATGTCATAATAATGGGTTATTTCTCTTTTTAATGCTTCATAAACCTGCATCAAAGAGCTTTAGCCTCTGTACATGCGGCTGCAGCTCAAGTGGTTGAGCTGACAGGCATCCTGGGTATGATGTGTTATAAAGACTGCAATCCTGTAAATGTCAGTTCAAAAGCAAACAGAGCCAAACCGTTATGGATCATGTCAAAACTTCATTTGTATTAAAGGGGACATATCATGCAAAATCCACTTTTTTAAGCCCTTCATTTTGGGGTTTTTCGATATATATCTCGATATATTTGAAAATCTGAAAAAGACATGAAAGACATGAAAAAATCATGTCTGTTGATCTCTCTTTCTGTCTCCAGCGCCCATACCCATTGAGTCAGATAGCCATCCTCCGGATTCGGTTAAAATTCCACTGTCAACCCTTGCATACAGTAGTTAGGATGGGGGACTGGATTGAAGTCAAGATTCAATGCAATCTGATTATTTTCCTTAGGTAGGTTATTTATGAATTGGCTTATATGAATACCGAATGGTTGGCAACAGATTAGCTCAAATTGATTGTCTGGGAAGTGCCCTGACGTGGTGAATTTGCACTATACAAGAGCTGAATTGAACTGAATTAAAAAAACATTCACTTTACCTTTCTGTGAATCATCTGACCCCTGAATTCCCCTGGAAGCTACTCTACATCAAACAGAAATTTCTTTAGAGGACAGCTGCTCTCCTCATGATGCCCAGCAAGCTTTTTTCAGCTATTCTGCAGCAAGTGAATTTTTTGGCAATTGAAAACTTCAAAGGCAAAGTGCAGAGATACTTTGGTACTCTGTCAGTTTGCTGAGGGTTGTACAGCAGCGGGTGGACATTAGCAGGACATCAGATTCTCTGTAAGTGCTGTAGCCAGGTTGTCCTTTGTCTGACAGCCCATCTGCGGCAGGCTGAACACCTACAGTATCACACCTCACTGTCTGTCAACGAAGGTGGTGGCAGACCTGCTGGTGGCCTTGCTGCCCTTCAGGAGTCGGATTAAAAGCACACAAGCAGAAAGAAAATAACTCAGCAAGAGACAGAGTGCTTAATCAATTACTCAACCACATCTCTTAATTTTTCTTTTCAAAAGGCTGAACTCTAAAATTGGTGAAATTTGGACTAACTTTTGAGTGGCACATTAAATAAATCTATTCAAGCTGCGCTGGAGAAACATTTGTGCCTGAATGACACCCATTTTAAAAAATCATCAAAAATCTCATTTTAAATATCATAGGGGTTGCAAAAAAAGGAAAAAGAGAAAGACTGTTTCTGAATTACATGTTTATCTTCTGTTGAAGTCTTGTAATTTTCGCACATAATAGGGAACAAAGGAAAAATACATTATGGAAAATGTCCTGCCTTTCCACTATAACAAATAGCAGGAAATACACAGCCTGCTTTTTAAATGAGGACCATGAAAAGAATTAAAAGAGAGTTTAAAAAAGAAAGCAAACAACAAGGCATGATAAATGGTAAATTTGCCAGAAAAAACTTCTAAGCCTGACTTTAATGTTTGAATGCTTTGTTCTGATTTCCCCCTTCTTTTTAATGCCAACAAATTTTTGGCAAAATTTCAGGGATATCCACTTTTCTTTACCTTGATTGGAAAGCAAGAGGTTTTTTAATCTCCAAATATTGTCCCAAAAAATACATCTACAGATATTCTAAATGCAGACAAACAGACCAGCAAAATAGCATGACTCAGCAGTGCTTTGGCAATGCCAAGGATAATGTCATCCACCATCTATCCTCCAGCTTCCCAATGCAAGGCCTCCCTGAATGCACCTTCTCCTCTTATACTGAGCAGGTAAATCATCAAAGGAAGACACTAAATCATGGTGAGCAATAAAACCAGTTCAGGCTCTGGTGCAAACTTTGGGCTTAGTTAAAGTAGAAGCACTATTAGTGCACTGCAGCACAACTGCTGCTGCAACATTAAACTGAGAGGGACCATTTGTCAAAGTGTTTCCCACCAGAAGAAACGGTGACTGAACTGAGCTGCCCTCTCATCCAGACGAGCACCACTGTATGGATGGATGTTATATATTTTAAATAGGGACACAGCTCTTACCCATTTGGTTGCATGTCTAAATGATCCATAGCATATAACTAAATATCATGCACAAACATAAAGGCAATTACCTTTGTCATTAGAGTGAGAGATTAAACATTTTGCAGTGCAAAATGATGAAACAAAAAGTTTGCGCCTTTTATGCTCGAGCAAATGATATTCTAAGTCCTGCAGAATGCAAATGTTTCTATCGCAGAAGAAGAGATATTGAAAACACTCTTAATCCTTTTAAATAAACATAACGAGCCGGAGCAATGAGATTATTTGAACATGCTGGGCAGAGAGGGGAAAAAATGTAATGGGTTTTTGAAGCCTGATAGCAGTTCGGCTGCATTACTGATGCAGCAAAACTTCATTGATGCCAATGTTTAGTCCCATAACTCATGGATAATTGAGACGATGTTTATTGGAAAGCTTCTAGAAGTGATTTTTGTTTTCTAGATGTTATATAGTATACAAGACTGCATGTATTTGACTTTATTTTTTTTGTAACTGAATTAACTTTAACTGTTTTTAAAGAAATACTAAAATTTATCCAAACTTATCATGCTAATTATATAAAAATGTGAGGATTTTTTAAATTCTAACTGTATCTTGACAGGTCTGTAAAAGACATGGAGTAGGAGTAAGTTACCTTTAAATATATTTTTTAACTCAGTAAATCATCTTATGTTTTGTGCTCCTTTAAACTAAAGAAAAGTGACTAAAAATAAGTAACAACGTAGCAAACTTGCAACCTACTGAGAGAATTTTACTAACACAGGTTAGGTTCAATAACATGTCGCATGCAGAACCAACACATAAAAGCTTCTTTTCTAGTAATACCTCAGCTCGTTTGACTCGATTCAAGTTGTTTTTCATTACAACTGAGCACCACCTCAATCTGGATGGGGTCAGCATAGCAACATGGCACAAAAGTCCTGTGACATCATTTGTATGTGACACAAACATGATGCAACAAGACGTTGGAAAGCATTGCAGCAATGGTATTCCAGCTGCTTTGTCTATGGCTTTTTGTTAGACTCGAGGTAAAAGAAGAGACCCAGAGAAGGCTCAGGAAATGTATAAAAGATTTTGAAAAATGCTTGAAACTCGGAGTAGGTAGTAAAAAATAAGCAGGTGCCGCTGTTTAATGGAAAATCATAACAACTGTTTAATCAAGTCCAGCCAAGTGTGTGCTTGTGGAAAAGGGTAAAAGTCAATCCTAGATGTCATGGACTGTCATGACCAAAGAATGGATCATCATACCATGCAAAATTTCTGAGAATCATCTTAAATCTCAATATGTTCATGTGTTACTGCCTTTGAAAAAAAAAAAAGAATTTGCTTGTAACGTGAGAGTTAAAGTTGACTGCTGTCAACTTCAGGTTGACTATAGAGGATCTAACAGTTTTTTAACATGACCATGTATCATGTGTGAAGTACCTAAAATCAGAATACCAGAGAATGTTTGGGAAATTATTAGCATTATATAATATACAGTAGATTATCAGTGTTTTTCTATTTTTGCTATTTACATGATTTCAAAGACATAAGAAGAATGGATGAAGAACAAGATGAGCACGAAAGAGAAGGAGTGGAAGCCAAAGTGGAGAGGAAGACACTGTAATAAAGTCGGATCACTAACAGAAGTGATACAACCTGCTAAACCTTTAAGGGATATCTAAAACACCAACCGAAAGGAGTCTAACATGCTGCGTATCTTTGATAGTTGGTTCAAAGAGAGGAAACTCATGTCATCACAAGTAGAATTAAACAGCTGAGGAAATCCTTTTGCCTCATAAACAATACTACAGTTTGGAATTTAAAGATGTAAGTGAGCAAAAATTCGACAATAGGCAGGGGAATTCATGCTTTCCTGTACATGCACTATCTGTGAAACACACAAGACGTACTGTTTGTCTAGAACACAACAGGAAACATGGCCCTTTGTCACATCCAGGAATGTCTATGAGGTAGACACAGCAGGCCCGTACAGTGCTAATAAAACAGAATCAGCTCACACATCAGAAACTTAGTGACGCTTTCTTAATCTACGCACATATCCCTCTATTAACCTTTTGACACAGCCTCTTGTCTAGTTACAATGGCAGGAACGAAAGGCAATGGAAGGATGTTTTCGGGAGACACGAGGGAAGTATTGTACCCCATTTCCTTGAGCGGCGCAGCAGGGGCTGCTGGGAGCCAACTGGGACGATTCAACGAGAGGTGCAACATCCGCACTGAACATCTAAGTCCCAAGATTTCCCGCCAGCCACCGACCACGTGGCCAAAGCCCAAAGAGCAAGAGAGAGACAGAGGGAAAGATGTATTGTTCTCCTCCTCCCCCCGCCCCATCCACCACTATTAGAGAGACGGATTAATGCCAAGAGCTGCCAGTCCTGAGTGTGTCTGGCTTAGTGTATGTTGACACACACACACACGCACACACACACACACACACACACACACACAGGCTCAGTTAGACCATCTCCATGTTAATCAGGATAACAGACGAGGGCAGATGCACTCAACAAAAACACAAGGACAATAGGCCTGAAAATGGAGGATTTACTTATGGATGAGCAGCCCGCTTGCTCAATTCCCCAAACAGACTGGAGGCCTAATAAGCCAATTATGACGAAAATAAATTGCATGTGTTTCTACACAAACTTAGCCTGTCTGAGCTTGTGGCTGGCACAATCACAGTGATAGAGTGTGAATCCGTCTGTCCAGTCAGGGGTGACCCCCTTTTTCTTCAGTCTCCACAGAAGAGAGCAGTGATTACAAATAAGGTGTTTGGTTTGGAGTTGAGTGTGTAAAGCTTTAAGAAAGACAGCTGCAGCCACGGCTGTAATGACCCGAGACTCTGGGCGGCTCAAGGACTGATGTTTACTTGGAGATGACAGAATATAAGAAGGTGTGGGGGCCGGACAGGTTTGACATTTCAAAGGGAGTTCCAGCTAAATCGGGTCCAGAGGGAATTGTGTAGGATTGGAAGAGGTGACTGTGGGGCTAACTTGTGACATGTTATTTGGATTAATATCAGGTAGCAGACAGAATACTTTGCTGCAAATGTTATCTGTGAGATTACATTTTACTTTTAGAAGAGGCAGAACCTTTACAAACTGCCTCTCTATTGACTCACAGTATGCTGCAGAAGATCTGAAAAAAATCCTGGACATTGAGCTTACTCGAAAATTATCAAATTTCTTTTACAAGATAACTTAACTGCAATTATCAGCAAACATAAACAGATAACTGCTTTGATTTATGTCAGAAAGCTTCATCTGAGGTCACAATGTTAACCCGCTAACAATAGCCTATCCCTTTGTGTTACACCGCAAACTGAATAAAACATGAAGTTAAACTCTTCCACTCTCCAGTGTGAACAATAAAGTTCCTTAAAGCGCAATTAACCACTGACAGCCATAAGCTGCTGGTTCCAAAACATCTGGCTTCAATAAACTAACATTCAACAAAACTTAAACATTCAACATTCATCTGATCAGTGTGATGGAGCGTCTTCTGAAAATACATCGTCACCAGATAGTTTTCCTACAACTATACCTATTTTTTATGTCTAAAAAGATTTGACTTTTAGCAACCCTCTCTTTTCCAAATATGGTCAATTCATGGACACAGCTAGATAGAAAGTAATTCAGCAAACAGTTGCTGACATCATCTTTGCTTTATTTGAAATTTCCATTCATTCATTAACTCAACCACTACATCAATATCATTAAGCATTTACATGTATAGCAACCAGACATTAAACATTTAATGCAAAACTCTTCATACGGGCATCGCTGCAAACAGTAGGAGCCCGTTTACAAAGCACAGGTAGCCAGTGTTGTTCATTCAAGCCAGCAAAGCTTGAAGCCAATTAGCACACAGTTCAGGTGGAAAGACTCAGGTGCAAATTGTTCACACACCAATAAACAGATGAAACGGCTTTGGGCTGACCTATCTTTGAAACAATGGGTCCTGAGCACAGGAAGAGGAGGAGGAATGGAAAGGCCAAGGAGGAAAAATCTGGACAATAGACAGTATGTGGCAAAATAATTCCTTTTGCTAAGTAAAATCAGCAAAACTGGAGTTTTATGTGTCTACCACTATGTCAAGGTTAATATATTTTTCAGAGCTAAAAAGCCAAAGTTTGTTTTTGCAGAGACTGAACAGTTTGGTTTTAACTTTGAATATGTATGTTTTTAAAGTTGGGTGCACATAATTAAAATTGATTTTGCGTGTTAAAGAACAAAGAAAAATGTACATATTAAATGTAACTTCAGTATCTCGGAACAGTTTAACAAAACTCTCAAAAATATACAATTGGCATCTTTAAAGGAGCAGTGGGCATCTCTAGGGGGAACCTAGTGGTCCCCAGCGGTACTGCTGTTAGTGCAAACACTAATTACCTCTGATTTTCTCTCCCAGTAGCATGCAAAAAAGTACACAGAGAAATTTTTGTTTTTTACAGAAAGAAAAAAACCCTCTCCTCTTGAAAGGCCCAGGAGAGCTGAGATCTACAGCTTCAAGTGCTACTTTGAAACTGTACTCCATGCTTATTTCAACATTACCTCCTCAAAAATGAAAAACCCTTCTAAAACATAAACCATGTTAAAATCTTCAGTTTCAGATACTAATTAGACTTGTCATTGAGTCCTACTTCTGACACACAGCCACAATTACATTAGTGTACAAAAGCAATCATGGGTGGATAATTGCTTCCCTAATCGAAGCATCAGGCTGAACCACGGCGAACAAACCAAGCTAATTATTCTGAATCAGTTTAGAAAGCTGAGGGGAAACTGAGCTGTGATGAACTTCTGTTTCACAAACTCAACACTCCAGACCTAAAGTGCACATATCCAGAAGACATGTGTCTGTGTTGTGTTATACAATGATACCTGTTATTTGTACCGCGTGTGATAAAATAGGATCAAGGAAGCTCATCCATTAAGCCCCTTCAGAGAAACTTCAGTAAATAGCCTCACTGCTATAGATGTTCGGTAATGGCACATATAGAATATAAGCAGTTTTTGCATAGCTTAGTCTCAAATTCACAACATCCATCAAATATCTCTTACAGATGTCTATCGGAGAAATAATGAAGCAATCAGTGCAATCACTCAGCGTGCTAATTACAAACGTTGGCTCGGACGCCCAACGCCAGCCTCCGAGAGAGAGGGGGGGGTATTTGTGTGCAAAATGCCTTCCAAGAGAAAAATGTCCCACCAACACAGGTTTAATTACCAGAGGATGAGAAGCTTTGGTTTCATCACTCATGGGTGTATTAATGAATGGGTAAGCAGCAGAGGAACAAGCCAGACTCAGCATGGCTTGAATGAGATCTGTGACACAACTCACACACGCACACACACACACACACACACACACGGAGTAAGCAGTGGCTGCTCAACATTATAAATGAAGCAGCGGTTCATTGCCACAGTAGGCTGAAGATGGAGCTCAGGAGAAGAACTTGTGGGTCGCTTGTTTGGTAAATGCCAGATGGCGTAATTAAGCGATAAAGCACAGATCATCCACACCCCCAATGTTCCTACATCAAAGAGATGACAGAGTGAAAAGCATGAACACGATAATTGCTTCATTTCATCACACATGTAGATAGGATTATCATAGATCATATTCCCCGCCCATGAGATAAATGAATACATTTGCAACCATCCCCTGAAGTCTGAAAGCCACTTTTCACCATCTAATAAAACAATCTATTAACTGAGACATGTCATAAGCAGTTTCAACCGACCCTTAAAAAAGTTTCAAAAGTTTGACAAACATGGGCCGTTCATAATGAATTGGCTGGACGCAACAAGGTTAAGCTTTATTTCAAGAATTTATCTAGCTTCATAATCTATGTAGAGTTAACTGTGATCATCCCGTGGGACTCCGTCCTGCTTTAAACAATCACCTAGCAGAGATGCAGTGAACAAACCCGACTGAGCATATTCTATTCCACACAAAAATGAACATCAGTGACATTCCAGCGGTCTGTTTGCGGCTGTAATAGTTAAATGTCAGCGACTTGGCTCCGCAGGGAGACGGATCTGGCCGGGAGAGAATTAGCAGGTGTCTCTGACTCCATCACTCAGCAGCTTGTCCGACAGACTTTCAAATGTTGGACACGGGACAACGTGGCAGGATGTGCAGCATGAATTGTTATCAGCAGAGAGGTAATGGATGGTGTGAATAGTCAGAGGACTATTCACACCCAGGAAGCTGGGAGGTATTTTAAGAGCTGCAGCGGTGGCAATTTCTGTCCTACAAAAATTGCCACAAATTGTTACATTTTGAGTTTTCAATCAATTACTTGTACAACAAGGGTAAGTAAAGTGCAAGACATGCAAACCAAACTATGTGCCTTTAAAGACTTTGGGTGTGCTTTCTCAACATTTTTAATTTGTCATTAGTTTACCTCCCAAAAAATGAGTTATAAAGCATTATCAATCAGAATCCACAGAGGGAATAGCACAATACCCTCCTTTGTCAAACATGGTTAAAACTGCCTCTAGATTTGTGTTATCTTATATTTGGTGGGCCCAAAGTCCCATAAAGATCCAGTTTTCATGCTGTAAAATATTTAAAAGAAGCCAGGATATGCTTTGGGACCCCTAATGAGCATCAAAGTCTGATCTCCACAACAAATCTTTATGTCAGTGTTTCATGACAATAACAGCTGAGATTTCTGAAGACATCTGAATAGAGCTGTTAATGGTATTCAAGTTGGAAAGGAACAAAACCATCATCACCTCTAGTTTACTTTATTCACTCAATGTTCTTCAGGACCGTTTTCAAGCCATCTTGCCCACAACCTTTATTTAACTCTTGCCATTTGGTCAGAGAAACAGATTCATAAATCCATTAAAAAACCACACAATTCCTTAACAGCTTTTTACCTCACAGCCATCACCACACTGAACATTGAGCTCAGAACCACTTTGTGAATATTTAATCACCGATTCCTAGTTCTATGCATCAGTCTGTATCCTGGCACTGCAGTCTAATTTCATGATATATTCTCATGTAATGACAATAAAGTATCATAAAGAGTTTGGACTCCACCAATCCACTGTCAGACAGATTGTATAAGAGTTGGGGAACCTTTATTTCCCTCTCCAGAGTGTGGAAGATCAACAAAAGATCACTCTGGCAGGAAGTTATGCAATAGTTCAGAAGGTTAAAACCTCATGAGGCTCACGTCTGAACAATTAAGGACCTCTCCCTGGCCGTTTCTCAATACCAAGTACGCCAAGTTTGGACTTGCGTACTCGCCAGTTCGGACTTGTTAAGTTCGAACTGGGGAGTACGGTCTCTCGAGGACGGGAGGACAGAGGACGCTCATTCTGCGACTGGGACAGAAGCGTACTTGATGACGTCACCGACTCAGCCGTGTTGATCTATACGCTTCCACTTATTTTCACATACGTATATATTTGAAATAAAATATAA